>CM056471.1:18048828-18273828 GCA_029783895.1 Triplophysa bombifrons
TAAATGCACACAACAACACAAAAACTAGTCCCTGTCAACATAGGCAAATGTTCGCTTATGAGTGTCTTGCTCAGTGCACATATTCCTTTCTGCAGATGAGTTTTAAATACAGGGCCAGGGGGGCATTTCACAATCACAGAATATCAAGACTATCAATTCTCAAAATTAACACTTGGGATCATAATGAAGTTTTTCCTAAAAATCAATCCTTTGCATTCCTATGAATGATGTATGGCTCTATAGGTCCTATGCTTTAAATTAAAAGCTGACAACTGAACAGTAATGCAGCTCCCTCCTTCAATCACCTCACAGCACCCCGCCCATCTGCATTGGGGAAAGTCCATCTGCTTCTCTTCTGCTTGGCATGATAGCATTACATTCAGAGGGCTTGTGCTGTGACTGCAGGATTTGGACTTCCAACGCCATGTGCTGCATTGTTCTGAGTTTGGGCTCGTCTGATTGGATTAAGGGCTTTCCTACAGGAGCCGCCTGGCAAACTGCACACACTTTTCTGTTTGGGAGCAGTGGTCCAGCAGCCAAACAATCACACAGATCAGCCTTTTTCCAAAACAGACTCGCTGTGTGTCAATGTCATAGTTGCGAAGTGGGGTGCTGTGATCTGCTTGAGGGGGGGTGGGTTTAACAGCCTGCAGTCCAAAATCAGTTGCCCACGAGCAAGGTAAAATATCAGCGCCAGTCTGGCGGGCCAGGTTTAGACTGAAGATGAAGTGACCTTTAATGCATGATCATTGTAAATGCGGTTTTCTCTCAATCAGACTAATTTACCAGAAATAGTAATACCGTGGTATTTTGAGATATACGCCACCAAATGATTACCATGTTGATAACTTTGGGTTTTACTTGATAATAAAAGAGAACTTAAAGAACATCTTGGTACAGTATCATGAGGGGGTCAAGGTTTCTGTACCTTGTCAACAAGGTTAGCTTTGGCAGCCCCTGCTGGTAGAGGCTGTAACAACACCACATGCAAGCAAACATGTTTCTTCATTGACTCCTTTATCGAGAAGTAACTTTGCATTCTGATTAAATAACAACTTATGATACTCTTTTATCAGTCACAATTTGTGTTTCATACTGTCTGCTTGGTATCTTTGTGCTTTAGTTAAAAAAAAAATACGACAATCAGATGTATGTCGAAGCAAAGCTGCACTCTGTGAAATTTGGGTTAAAACAGAAAGGATATAATAATATTTATAAAATGTGAGCTGTCAGGTATTATATCAGCTCACTTAACTACTACTTGATTTCTTTCTCCTGGAATAAGAAATCTTCACCTAAATATTATTTGAAAAACTAAACAAAATAGAAATGTTGTCTAGGGAATGAAGTAAAAAAGTTTGCAATAAAGTGGCACTAAAATTAGTTAAAAATAAATAAAAACAAAAAAATAAATGTAGCTTATCTAGCAAAATAAAAAATAAACAATTGAACAATAAAATGACATATGCATTTAAGAAAACTGCTAAAAATTTTGCTCATATTAACATCCATCCATCCATTTTCTACCGCTTATCCGAACTACCTCGGGTCACGGGGAGCCTGCGCCTATCTCAGGAGTCATCGGGCATCAAGGCAGGATACACCCTGGATGGAGTGCCAACCCATCGCAGGGCACTCATATTAACATAAAAACTCAAAATATAAAATAAGAGCTAAATCAAAATATTAATAAAACTACCATGAAATCGAAAAACTGAAATGTTAAGTAACCTGCAATTTTATGGTTTAAACAGAGATAGTGCTATAGAGGCAAAAGTTAAAGCGAATCTTTAACAGACTGATAAAGTGGTTTCGAGGGTACAATGGAAGGTCGATTGACAAAGGCGATCTGTTCAATGCTGGAACTTCCTTCAATATATTGAACTAAATATATCACAACCAAGAGTCTTACAATGAAATGAAGCTGTGGGGATTAGACTAGTAGAGAATGGATTAATTATAATAAATTTGCTATTATAAGTAAACAAAATGCACACACACATCAAATCAGGCACAACATGGGAAAATCCACATCCAAATCATATGTCTAATCAATTCAGATTAAATTGATAATAAGAAAAATCTACATGCATCAGAAAATCTAGTTTAAGATTGAAAAGAAAAGTAACATGTCATATTTATTTCAAAGTTGACTTCCTGTGGAGCTTCAAGAATTGTCCCCATTCATGCACTCTCATGCTTGCTATCAATAAAAAATGTCTCTATATCATAGTCATTTTCATAAAATATATCATGAGTATATATCTATGAGGTATATCATATACCTTCCCTTTCAGAACCCCACAACACTGTGGTACTGTTATATTTGCCAGAGTTCCTCTTTCATACCAGCCTATGGCAGTCCGAGAGTATGGAAAGCAATCATCATAATAAAGATTATAGCACACAATGTGTGTGATAGTGTGGCTCTGAAAATGGAGACCCCTGCTTCCTCGTATCTGTGAAAACATTTAAAGAATGAATGTATGCAGTCTGCCAAGTTGTAAAGCCGAAAGTGAACGAATAACAAAGTTATTAATAACAAAATGAGTCGACTCTGAATCACGCAAACGAGTCGTCTGTCGTTCTAATTTGAGTTCTGGGTCGGATTTGCGTCTCTCGGTGTAATGCCCGGCTATGTTCGCACGAGGTAGACCAATCACAGCAGAGTAGACCATCTGACCAATCAGATCAGAGTAGGCTGACAGAAAGGAGGGGATTAGAAGGATGAATCGCCGAACTAATCATTTGAGAGTCAGATAAGAAGTAAGGCAACAATAACTGCCAATAAAGTATTTTTACACCATGAATGTATATGTAGACATGTAAACTTATTGTTGGACACTGCATAAACCAAAGTAGAACTTTAAAAATCACAAAATTATTTACTCATTGAAAAAGGTGACATTTTCAATAAAACCCTGTTGAGTGCTAATGCTGCGTTCTCGCTACATGTACGTGTTTGTTATCACGATTCTAATGTCTGCACCTTCTCCTTTTCTGACTGTATAATGCTCTGACACGAATTATTGAAAAGAGACGTCTGCTAAAAGTTATGGATTGTATAATAGTAGCAAAAATGGTGTTAAAATGGATTGCTTCAGAAGTAGTGAACCCCACGGCTGATAGATCCTGTTAGATCTACTGTAGAGCCGATTGATGCAGACTGTCTTCTCTGTGTTTTCATACATCAGCGCTCCAGGAATTTGAGTCGGCACATTCGCTTGCATTCTGACTACCATGATGTATACATTTTATGCATTATAGGGACAGGGTTTACAATCTCACAATATATAAAAATCTACATCGAAGAAATGAAATTAACTCGAAAAACAGTGGGATTAGAAATAGTCTTAAGACTCCTCAGCGTTTGCGCAAGCTTCATGTTCTGTACTAGGAGCTCCCCGCCTGAAAGATGCTCATGGGTAGTGAAGGTGGAGTATCTGATTGGATTAAGTCAAGCAGTGCAAGGGCTCTATCTCTTGAGCTCTTCACCATAACAAAGCAAAGTAAACCGTTCAAAAATCAGATCCACGAAAGATGATTTAAACTTTTGAGTTCAGCACAACAGGTGTAGGTCTGGTTTGTTGGAACACGATTTGCGAGACGTGTGGACGACCACGCCACTGTCAGCCCTCCAGGGGCCGGCTGTTTATTTGCTATGTAGGTCAAACACATTTAAACACAGCCTGTAAGGAGGTCAGGAAGCAGGAATGAAAGAATGAAAAACAAAAGAGGGTAGACTAAAAAAAGACAAGAGAGGAGGACCTATCATTCTTTTTTCTCATTCAAAACATTTATATGTAAAACATTAAAACCTTTTCCTTTCCTTAATATTGTGATGTAGAACTCTGGAACTGATCCGTGCCTACATGCCTATGTGCACACGTGTGTCTCCGCCAGCTTTGGCCACATAAACTGCAACCCCAGTGCCCGACATGTGTTCATCTCAATCTGTCCAACACTCCAGCCAGAAACTCCATGACAACCTTTTGTTGCAACCATCCGCAGGACCACATTTGGGTCAGACTACCATCATGTCTGACTACAGCAACGGTTGTGTCTTCACCACACAGGCAGGAAGCCAAACATGCTCCACCAAATGCACAGCAGAATGAGGAAGATATTCGATGACAAACACCAACTCCTCGCTGCTCCCAGCACATCCGCAAACACTTTCCTGATAAACACCGCGTGGACGCATCACGGGCGACCCCTGAGGAGAACAGAGACCTCCACACGAAAAGTGACGATTACACAGGGACTTGTTGCTATTTTATCTGCAGCCCTGCTGACTACTTTATGAAACAGATTCATAATTTAATTTTATCACAGAGGCAGTAACGGCAGAGATGCGACCGGTTGCCTCGCAGGAGCTCCGGCTTGATGAAATAACAACTGCTGCTGAGCCGTCTCGCGTTCTCGCATGAGGAGTTTTCGGGAGCTGTTTAAATGTGTGGGTGATTAGACTGGAATCTGAAACAGATTTGAGGACTAACAATGGCGGAGTCTCGTGCATAAAGACACGCAACATGCCGACCACCGAAATTCATTGCCCCTGATATATTTCACCCCAAAATCAAAATTAGATGTTAAACAGCAACAAGGAAAGGAAACCATTAGTTATTCCCCATTCTGTTGTTTAGAAACCAAGTTTTCTTCATGCAGATCAAAAACGAAGATATTTTGAGAAATGTCTCTGTGGTTTTGTGTTCATACAGTGGAAGTCAATGGGGTCAATGGTGTTGGTTACCAGCATTCTTCAAAATATCTTCTTTTGTGTTCTAAAGATGATATAAAGTCAACGGGTTTGGGAGGTAAATGATGACAGAATTCTCTTTTCGGGGTGAACAATCCCTTTGAGAAATCAAAACCTCATTCTCATTAATTATGAAAAGAAATCAAGGAGTGAATATTTAAATTGTCAAGTGTTTATATAACATGGTAGTCTGTTTTGTATTATGATGATAAAAAACGCCACCAGAGTAATGAGAATATAATGAAAATCACAGCTAAATATATTGGGAAAGATAAAAAAGTTGTTAACAAAACCGCCAAAAAATACCAAAAATATTATTGAATTTATCTAAAGACAAAATCGGTTTTAATAGGCTTAATTTGAATTGAATTAATTACTTGGACATATATTACCTTTGTTTAGAGAAATTCACAGAAATGTACTTTAACTCTGTTGCACATATGCTCAGTTATCAGAGTGCCAACAATGTTTTTTCTACCGCTTTCTCGCTCACTTTTTCAAATGCTCTGTCTTTCTTCCTTCAGCTACAGATCCTCTCTCTTTAACATAAAGCATTTCTTTTCTGCCAGATGTGCGAGGAGAGAAAAAAATCAATGTGGTTAAAAGGACCCTAAAGAGAAGAGGTGGGCATCTTCAGAGGCTCACAGCATCAGCACCATACTGTAGAAAATGGATCTACTCTTATTCTCCCAATATATTTACACCGTAATAGTCCCTTCTGACACACGTTATATTCTAAAGTCAAGTAAAGCATTAAATCTTCACCCAAAATCACCTCTGAAGATGTGTCAGGAGAAACGCTGGAGGGCATTTCGGCATAACAGGCCTCCATAACACAGATTGAAAGTACAGAGGTTCACAAATTCCGTGAGTTTTGGTGATTTCGGCTTGTTATTGTTTGGCCTTGTTTAGACATACACTTGCGATAAAATGAGGAGCTAAACTCCAGCTGTTGAAATCTCTCAAACTGGGTTAATTGCTCTGGGATGGGGAAACAACATGGATATCATTAAAAATATTTTCCCCGCTGTAATGACTTTCTCAGCGTACCTGCCCAGCGCCCAGCGGAAAAGACATTCCCTGTGTTCTGCAGTCTCTTTGGTGCTATAGAGTTAGAGAAAGTCCTGACATCTGAAGGTGGAACATAATGTATTCATACTGTTTTACCTGTCCACATCTGACAGATGGAGACAAGGGGGGCAAAAGCACCAGTCATGATAGCAGAAATGATAGCACTGTAAGAAAATTCTTTCATTTCTTCACCCTCATGTTATCCAATCCTGTATCACTTTCTTTCTTCTGGACTGGGGAACACAAAAGAAGATATTTTGAAGAATGCTGGTAATCAAACAACATTGGCCCCCATTGACTTCCTAAATATGCACACAAAACCACTGAGACATTCCTCAAAATATCTTCTTTTGTGTTCCACAGACGAAAGAGTCTCATACAGGTTATGGATGACCTTAGACTTTTATTTTTGGGTGAACTATTCCTTTAAACGAATGAAGCAGTTAAACACTTTGACAGGAGAGCCTAGACGCACGCAGACAGCCAAGGTGCAAACAACAGACTTTTAAAAACAAAAAACCCACAATTGGGGAAAACAGCAAATAATAAACACTCAAAACAAAACACTTCCCACGAGGAGGCTTAACCAATAAAATCAAAAGCGCAAGAATAAAAAGTCTACTTCTCTAGACCGCCAAGACTTGACACAGGGGGATAACAGAACACAAACTTTACACAACAAACTGGCACAGGACAGTGAATGCAAGGGGATTAAAAGGGTAAAACTAACAAGAGAAAATGACAAAGGGCAGGTGAACGGAATGAAACACTAAGGGGAAGATTACATAAAACAAGGGGGCGGGGTCAAAACACGTGAGTGGAAAGCACGTGGCGCAAGAGGACAACAAAGGCCTCTCTCAAAACCCAAAAAGCACAAAAGAGATGGTACTGTCACGACCCTCTCCACAGAACTAGAAAACTCCTGACAAGGAGGACTGGATAGTGACTGTAGAGAGATTCAAAGTAAGGAAGGAAGGAGACGGGAACCGGCAAACATTTAAACATTTAATAAAGTTATAACATCCGGCAGCCCCTCAAGGCCGACCGCCGGCAAACAAAACAATAAATACAAACATGTTCGGGCCCGGTCCTCTCTCTTCGAGGGTCCGGTAGCTCGTTCTCTCATACGCTCCCGATCTCCTACATGATTCGAGACCGGTGCGCGCACAGCTGGCGCTCTTTAACAATTACTCACCGGTCTCGAACCACGGTCTCGCCCCGCCTACTCCAATACAGTGACCATTTAAGCATTTTATGTAGACTTCAGGATTGACTTAATCCAGTTGTCCTCCCCTTGCCTTTACTAAAGTCTGAGATTTAAACTCACTGTGTAGGTATCCTAATAGGGTGACAGGTGGACAGATGCAGAATTCTTACCAGGCTTGAGATTTCCTCCTGGGCACGTTCTGCTTGCTCCACTTGGAGTGTGGGTTCAGGTGATAGACCAGCTGCCTGCAGATCTTCTCAGTGGACTTGAGAGCATCAGACTCCTGCAAAAGCCAGAAGGGGTGATGAAGAACTATTCCAAGAAAACAAGACGTCAAATGAAGCCTCGGCAGGCTCATGATCATTTACAAGGAATCCCGATGGAACTTTGTTTACTAAGAATGTGTAGAAAGTCTGGTGCTATTTAAAGAGTTCTCCCTAGAGAGCGAGTGAAAGTTATGAAATGGATTTAGCTTTTGTTGACTTTAATGATTGTCCAGATGTGATTTACAAAGGTTAGTTGGTTCAACATGCAGAGATGCAAAATTAAAGTTGTGACGCTTAATCCACCTGATTATATATATTTATAAATTGTATCTAATAAATATATAAAACACACCCCTTTTCACATGGTTCAGCTGTGCTACTTTTACATTTATATATACTTTTTTCAGTTGAATTCACAGTTTAAAAGCCAAGTTTTTTATGTTTTCTATGTTGTTCTTAAAGGTAATGAGCAACCGTGTTAAATAATCAGGCCAAAATAATCGTGATTATGATTTTTGTGATAATCGAGCAGTACTAATTGACAGAAATGCAATATATTACACATAACTATATCTTCAGGGGTGTATAAAGACCTTAGATAATGATGCGTCATATTTTTATTACTTTAGAATGAGCTATTTCTATATACATACACCGTGGGTACCCCTTACATAAAATCCTCCTTGTTGTTTCTACAGTAGCCCTAAATGGACAAACTGCTTTACAGAGCACATTTCCTAAATACTTTCTCATTTCAGCAAAGAAGCAAAAACGCAACGACATCCTTGTCCTGTGAGAGCTGCTGTAGTGCCGCTGGCAGCAATTCCCAACCCCACCGCTAGATGCCGGTAAATTTCATACACTGGACCTTTAAGAGCGAGATTATTGGCAGCTTCTCCCACACTCCCAATTGCCTTCATTAACACGAATGAAATGTACAAAAAAGGCGATATATTGTGGTAAAATATGTTGCACTGCCTTTAATTTCTACTAAGAGAAATAAAAAATTACTGTATTACAGTAATGAGAATAAAATGAGAATCACTATTAAGAATAATGAGTCACATCAAGACACATTACTGTAATGAGAATTTGGTGCTAACTGTTATGATGGTATAAAAACGTAATGGTCTTAAAATGAGCTTCATTTATTTCACGCCAAATGTAATTACTTTTTTCATTTATTTAGAATTAAAATGATTAACGTTGGATATTCATTCGCTACTTTACAGTGCGTTTGAATGTGGCTAATCCGGTCACATGCTTTAAAGTGAGACCTAGCACGACAAAAAATATAAACTTTATTTAAAGGGACAGTTACCCCAGAAAGAGAAATCTTTCATCATTTACTCACTCTCGTGTCGTTTCAAACCTGTATGACTTTCTCTCTTCTGCAGAACACAAAAGAAGATATTTTAAAGAATGTTGGTGACCAAACAACACTGTCTCCCAATTCACTTCCATTGTATGGACACAAAACCACAGACATTTCTCAAAATATCTTCTTTCGTGTTCTACAGAAGAGAGAGTCATGTACAGGTTTTCAACAACATGAGAGTGAATGCAGGATGATATAATTTTATTTTCTGGTGAACTATTGATTTCAATATTATTTATTTAATTGTTGTTAATTGAGCTTCATAGAGCAACACCCTTCCTAAATGTGCATCTTTTTTTTAAGGTTGGTTATTTTGAACGACCTGAGTATTTCATGCCTTTTTGCGCTACGGGATAAGAGGTTGATTTAATATGATCTCAAGGCCTTCTCTCAACATTCCCTCAAGCCATTTCAGCATCAAAACAAGCTTTGGCCCGGCTCTCCCTCTTTAAACGGATTGGCTGTAGAGGAGTCGAGTAAATCTAATCAGAGCTACAACCCAACAACTAGACCACAGCAGCAATACACAAAAGACTTGACTGGAGCGTTCGTGCTCATCTCATCTTGTTTATGATCTTTACTCAAATGAAACGACACACATTTCTCTGAGATGTTTCCTTGTTCCCTCCTGACGGCTATTAAGACAAAATGAAGACATTTATTCTGTCTCTGTTGTATACAAACCTGATCGCTGGTAGCAGTGAGTGACGGCAATTATTGGACTGCTTATATTGAGCTTTTCATTGAACTCCTTTATTAAAGACGACGTCCATTCCATACACGCCGGAGAGACATGGCTGATTGAACCATTTAAAGGTCTAGTGCGTAATTGTTTGAGGATCGACTGACAGAAATGCAATATAATATACATAATGTTGAGTTCAGAGGTGTATAAAGATCTAACGTATTGAAGCGTTATGTTTTTATTATCTTAGAATGAGCGATTTCTATCTACATACACCACGGGTCCCCTTACACAGAATTCGCCATGTTGTTTTACAGTAGCCCTAAACGGACAAACTGCACTACGTAGCGCGTTTCGTAAATACGTCATGTCCTTCGGCAATGAAGTGAAAACGTGACAACATCATAGTTCTGTGTCAGCCACCGTAGTGCTTCGAAAGGGAGGGGTGGAGTGAGCAATTTGCAACCTCACCACTAGACGCCGCTAAATTTCATACACATTTAACACGGAACTGCCAAATTATTAAAGCGTTAATGTAAAAGCGGCAGTTGACAATTCTGAGATAAACCGGATGCAAGGTTTTATCAGGAGGTTTTATTAATGGGAACCTCTCGCTGGCCTTTCTTTCCAATTACTGTAAGTCCAAACAGAACTGCAGAACTTTAACATTGAATGAAAACATCACTGATGGCTCTATAAAAGGTCATTGTCTGTTTTCCACACTACCTTAGGACACGGCTGATGTACGAGCCCCTCGAATCCAGAAGCGGCCGATTGGTGACAGCTGCCCGTGGTCTTACCGGGGCCGCCAAGCTTCTTACGACCGGCTAAAAATAAATGCTCTACATGTCTGGATTCTGAGTAATGAACATGTGAGCAGGTTTTAGGCCAGGCTCTTGCAGATATCTAGAGCTAATGCTGACAGCAAAGGGCTGATATCAAGTCAAAGTCTTGAGCATCACATCTCGGAACCTTCAACTAGTCATGTTTACGGTCAACTTGGCTTATTAGTGCTTACCCGTTTCGGACACTGCATGTCCCGGGCCAAACTGAGAAGAAGCTCATGGGAAATTGGATCCACCAAGTTGAGGAAGGCTGCATTTTTGTAGAGGATCTCATTAAGAGATGTTCCCTCAAGACCCAAGTCCTGTTGAGAAAGAAAGAGAACAAGATAGCGAAAGTGAGAGACACTGTTAAGCTTGTTGGATTGCAAATTCAAGTAGACCCTTTAAAGGTCACAGATAAACCGTGATATTCAACAACTTAATCCTTTCATCCTAAATCTCTATTCGGGAGATTACGTGAGGTTGGTTTTGAATGACATGAATCTGTGGAGATAAAGTAATCTCACCATCATGTTTACTTCTTGTTCTTTATTAAAACAGCCCGAATGGTTTGTTGATGTATTGCTGGACTAGTGCTGCTAACTTTTAAATCCAGGGTCTTTATGTAAGGCAGAGAAAGCTGGTACAGACACAATGACAGCTTATTAGCTGTGCTTATCTCATACAGCTAAAGTGTTTTCCCAAGCTGAACAGCGAGTCTGACAACCAGCAAAGAAACTAAAACTCAAGACGCAGAACCAAGAAAAGTTTCCAGAGGATAATGTATGTGACGAGTCAATACATTATAGAATACTGGATTCATGATGTTAGTATCATGATAATTTCAAGAGAATTAAAAAAATGAAACTTGAACTCATATGTAACTAAATTCAAATAACAAAAAAATCCAGAACATGAACAATTTCAACATGATCTTATAAGAATTCCTAACTACTTTACAAGGTGGCCAATTCGTACGTTGTGAAAACATTTGATTATAAAAAAGTCATATTGAAGTCCTTCCCCTAACCCCAAGAAAGCAAATCGTACTAAAAAGAACCAATAAGATCGTACGAATTCATTTGAATTAGCAACCCCGCAAAATAGTTACAAATTCCCATGAGATTGTGTTGACAATGTATGTACAATAACATTTTTTATGGTTTACAGCAAAACATTTAAGGTTTAATGGAACCTTCTGTATATAATTAGTAATCACTGAAAGTATATTCAGAAAATAATTAAGAAAGTTAACTCCTTAGAGAGAACTTTGTCAAATAAAAAAATGATATAAAAAATGATATATGTTAGAATATTGCCATAGCTCTACAATACATGTCAACGTTTTACATATCACAATATATTGCAACACCCCTAAAAGCGAACATGAGAGAACCAAAGAATGGAAACATGTTTTAATGCATGTTCCAGTGTGTGTCAACATCTCCCATGAGTCAATAACAAAACAGATTCCAAAGAAACTGATGCAGACACAAAGGAATGCTGGCCTTCATCCAGCGAAGGGGAAAACTCATATCAGTGCTTCCCACACTTTTGCTCAGGCAGATTTTTTTCTCATTTTCCCAGGATGTTTTTCGAAAAGCTTACCAGGTTAGTGCCATCCCTATTAAAAAAATCAACAATCTATATAACCATTAAAATACAATTTTGAACCATTGGGCTTTAAACCTTTACAACATGTCTTATTGTAGTGTGTTTTTGGCCAGATAACATCTCATCTTATAAAACCATTATAGTTTCCATTAAAACCAATACAATTCCCATCATCTCTATTAAACCCATCATGTTTTGGGCAGGGTTCTATAGTTTTTTTAGTAGGGATAAAATCATTTCAATTACTTTCCACCTTAAACAACATTATTGAAAAATCTATTTCTGATAATGACACATTAAAACAGTTTTTAAATATCAGTTATTTTCTTGTGTGGGTGGTTCCTAGTTGTAATGTGTTGTTTGTCAAAGGTCTGGCATCAGGAGACTATATCTGGGATAATAAAGATAAAACCACAATCAAAGAGACAACGCTTTATATTCACTGATATTCTACAACCATATCACATTTGTAGCATTGACAGCCACAGCGTGTGCTCACTCAGTGGAGCTCATAAGCCGAGTTGGCTTTGCTATATATGAGTCAACAGTGTAAAATAAGCACAGGAAGAGCTACAGCAGAGATAAGCAACGCTGCTTTGTTCGGTTTTCTCTCTCTGTGGGGCAAAGGAAACATTTTGACAACCAGTTGATTAACCTCCATTATTCCGAAAACGGAAAAGCTGCTTTGCAATTCACAGAAATTCATTTTTGTTTCAGAAACTTGTGGCGTGAAAGGGAGAGTGATTGGCCCAGCCGCGACCCTTCTCTTTTCGAGAGGGGTGTTAAGGGATACTTGACAACCATATTTAAATTTCCGAAAGCGGAACCAGAGGCAGATTTTTACGGAAGATGACGCAGGTGTGTCGTAAGTTCCGGTGCATTTTTCGTTTGGTTCCGATAGTATAGTGTCTACTCTAGCGGGAGTACAAGGAAAAACAAGCCTCTGGTTAACGCGCATTTGAGAGATGACGGAAGCAAGCCCAATGTTAATAGCGCTGTCGATATGGATATTTCTCTTAAATAAACACATCTATTACCTCGGAAGAACTTCTTTTAGACCACGGACGGTGTGTCGAGCAGTTCTTTCATCGATGGATGCACTTTTTGGAGCTTCGAAAGGT
Source organism: Triplophysa bombifrons (assembly GCA_029783895.1). NCBI lineage: Eukaryota > Metazoa > Chordata > Actinopteri > Cypriniformes > Nemacheilidae > Triplophysa > Triplophysa bombifrons. The sequence continues at coordinate 18,061,754 of CM056471.1, forward strand.
CAACACCCATTCACTCCCATTCAACCGCTTCAGGGCTCTAGACTGCGACCAAAATGCTTGCAAAAGCGATTTTTATTATGTGCGAGGTATTTTCACATAGCGTGAAATATTTTTGCCCCGCCAAATATTTATTACATGTACATTTAGAACACGCTTTTATCCAAAGCGACTTACATTGCATTATCCTATACATTTGTTTCTAAGTATGTGCAATCCCCTGGGATCAAGCCCACACCCTTGTGTTGTTAGCGCCATGCTCTTACCACTGAGCTACAGGAAAGCTGTATTTTCAACTTTTAATGTGTTATTTATGAGTAGTGATTGACGCGCTTGTGATTAGTGCGAGCAGAGAGCTTGTGCAGTCCCTCTGTCTCCAAACTAAAGTGTTTGACTTCATTCGGTGAAAAACAAACAGCGAGCCAATGTCGCTAATGTCCGATTTGTGACGTTATGACTCATTTGAATCGATTCATTTTGTTGAAACAGCTCATATATCAAACACTGAACTCAAGAGACTCATCAAATCAGTCACTCAAAAAAACATATCAGAACACAAGCGTGCTAAGACAATTTATCAAGAGTTGTTAGTAAGATTAAGTATATAAAGTTTATTTATGACAATGTTTAGAAAAGTGAAGAACATATATAATTATTTAGTTATGAGTTATTTTTGAGTTTTTAGCTAGCTAATTTGATTTAATTTTATGTGGTAAAAATAAAGAAGGTCAGTGGCAAAATTACAGCTTTTTGCAAAGAGGGCAATAAATGAGGATTGTGAAGAGCGACAGGTTATATTTGTGTAAGATCATTTCATAGCCAATATATTACTTGAATATATAACTAAATAATAACAACTGTATAAAATAACAAATACAACGTTTCTTTGTATTTATTTCGGATTTATTGGGCACGCAAGTGTTAAAACGCAAATATAAAGCGACTATTTTAAAAGACAGAGTGACAAATTAACAGAACGATTCATCAACTGAGGTCATTATGCGAGGTCTTTATGATTACTATAGAAAAAGGGTAAGATCGAATTGTAAGTTGGTGCGACCAAATGAGAAAGTGGGTCGCAGCAACCAGTGGGAAACTGAGCCCTGCGATTGGAAGTAAAATGATACGTGGTATTATAACTCCGACTGCATTATTCTTCAAGAAGAAAAACATATTCAGTAAGGATGTCTTGAGAGTGAGGAAAATTTGGGGAAATTTGGATTTGGTAGTAAAGTATCCCTTTAAGAGCTTCCAGGGCCAGTGTGGGTGAGATGACTCCATGTTTGGAAAGCTTTTCGAGTGCCTGGGCGTGAAGTATCATATCCTGACAGGGCGGTTGAAGAATGGATTTACACCAGCCTGAGACTAAATCTGAATGTAGCTTGCATTAATACTGCATAATTGTTTTTATTATTAATAATAAAAAAACGTTTTTCCTGAATGAGACATCTGTCTTTACGCCCATGCAAAAACAAAAGACAAACATTACTATTGCTTATGTTAAAGGGACAGTTCACACGGAGACGAACTTTCTTACATCATTTATTCAAACTCATATCGTTCAAAACCTGGATGACTTTCTTTCTACAACAGGACACAAAAAAATACATTTTGAAGAACGTCGGTAACAACGTTGGCCTCCATTGACTTCCATTGCATGAACACAAAACCTTTGACATTTCTCAAAATATCTTCTTTTGTATCTTATTTTGTATTGAGTCTTAAACATAAATGGGTAAAGAAATAATGACAGGTTTTTTTGGTGGATCCATCCCTTTAACATGACCTCTAACACTATAAATATGGGTGTGTGGGTCAGCCCAAAATGTTTGTCCTGCAGACATGAATGATGACTCAAATCTTTTAGCTTATTTTGAAGAGCCGCGTTTGAACTTCTCAAGTTATAAAACTAACGCTTGGCGGAAGATAAAACACAATAAAATCCAAGGGACTTCCAGCCATAACGAGACAAGATTACCTTTGCAGCAACACAGCAAGAAAATTCTCTGTAAAGTCACAATAAGTGTTGATGCTTTTGTTTTTAACGCTTAAATTACAATAAACAAGATCATCATGAGCACCACTGGCCTCAATCTGAGCTCATCTGTTTCTTCATTATGATGAAATGATGGACTCACAGAGGGACCACTGAGGGTCCTGTCAATCATCAGAAGATGCAATATCACAGCACTTCTCCTTAAGACCCCAGAGCCCTTCACACAGTAGTTATCTTTCAGTTGTGCGGGGGAATACAAGCCATAACGAGTAAGCAACTAAAACATAATACATAAAACATAATGTGCACTTGAAAGAACATGATAACAAATGTTTCATATTAATCTAAGACTATCCTAGAAAATCTCAATACTGTGACGCTTATCTCTAGTGGAGATTCCTGTGAATTCTTTATTTTTCTCAAAAGCACAAATTGAAAACCAGGCGACATTAGTAAAACTCCACATTTGCAACCTGTACCCAAGTGTTTATATTGAAAAGCAAGAAACACAGACACATGCAAATGGTAAACAAATGTTGTGTTTGTACCTTTCTAAGCAGTTTCAGCACGTCGGTGGCTTGTTCCACCTTGTTTTCTTTCAGCAATGCTTGGAGTTCCCGAACCCAAGCCACTCTGCGCACATACGGACTGGGACTGGATTTCCGCAGCATCCCGGGCAGCTTGTCCGACCGGACCATCAAAGAACTGAACAACTCTTCTCTTCCTCTTCTCCCCATCTTCTCCGTGTCATGATGCTGGCGTCCCCTCCGGAAAAAAGTCGCCTGGCCGTCCAAACTGCTCTGCCTGCTCAGCTTCGATCCCATAACTCAACTTTAAGTCTGTCTCAATATATCGAGCTTTATAACGCTGTTGCTTCAGGCGTGCGTAAAGTAAACATCACCAAACGCAATTATTTCCTAAATGCACCTGCAAACTCGCGCCTCATCGGTATTTGCATGTTTACTTTCTCGTGTCGTTTGAGAATCATTAAATAAACCGCGCGTGAAAAGATGGAAATGTCACTTTCTCGGAGCTTCTCTCTTCCTCGCGCATCTCTGCTGTGTTTGCGTTCTCTCAGGCTTCCCCACAGGCCACGCCCACATCCACTCTCGTATCCAATAGGAGCGCAAGGTTCCCACATGTGTTTGATAACACAGGATCCTCACAGTTCCACCCACTTTCTTTAAGCTCCGCCTGATTTTGACAGCTTGGTGTTTGATGGGAAACCCGCTACTGTGCGCGCGCACCCTGTTGTGCACGTAGGCTACTGAATGGTTACTGTATTCTGTATCGATTCATAACATATAACAATCAAACTCTTACGAAACCACATAAAATACCGTAGTATACTATTGTACTGATTTACTTTTGTAAATTGTAGTCAATGCTTCTATACTGGAGTGTTTTTAAAGGGATACTTTATACAAAAAGGAAAATTCTGTCATCATTTACTCACCCTCAAGTTGTTCTGTTAAACACAAAGATATTTGGAAAAATGTGAGTAACTGACAATTCTGGGAAATCATTGACTACCATGCAGGAAATATGATAGATCTTTTATTTCTGTTGAACACAAAACAAGATATTTATATAAAAATTCAGATTATACAAAGGTATGACAGAGATGGTTATTTAAAGAACCTTTAACTGAATGCTTCTTGTGGAACCAAAAATGGTTCTTCTATGGCATCGCCCTGAAGAACATTTTAAGCACCTTTATTTTTAAGGTCAATGATGTCCCAAAAATTTTCCCAAATACCTTTCATGTTCGACAGAACAATAAAAAGTATGACTGTTCGCAACAACTTGGGGGAGTGGGAGTAATACACTACATCATTTTTATTTTTGGGTGGAGTATCCCTTTAAATCTAATATTGAAGAATGCCACAAAATTTGCAACAGTTTATTATTTTACTATAGTTAATACGACAGAATATGATATATTGTGGACAAGACAGACCATTCACAGACAATTTTACATGAATGCATTTGGCTGACTCCACAAAGTGAGCTGCAGGACCTACAATGACAATATTTATATTTTTGTATCCCTCGACATTGCAGCGTAAGGAATAATGCACAGGCAGCCGGTTGTTATTGCAGAAATAAGATCTTGTATCAGGCTTATTTGGCGATAACAGCCGGCTGCTTGTACATTATCCAGCTTATTACACGGCTACTTGCCACATGAGAAAAAAAGTGAATTTGAAATATTTTATTACCTAATTTTTACCAAATGCAAACCTTCTGCGAGGAAAAGCCGTTTAGTTTCGGTTTTAAAGTAAGAAACGATGTTCAAACATCACGAACAGGCAATTTGGATTAATCATTTGTAAATATAATGGCATATATGTTAATAAAATAATTGTTTTTTGTAATATTAAACTGCCCCTCTCAAAATGATTTGCAGCATCCAGATTACACAGTGTTATTAGTTTAGAGCAGTTGTTATTTGAAAATAACATCCCTTAGAATGTCACGACTGGCCAATCAGAATCAAGCATTCAAATGAGCCATGTAATAACTGGGAATAACGAACCTGCAAATGTCGCGACTGGCCAATCAGAATCAAGCATTCAAACGAGCCGTGTAATAATTACAAATAATATTTTCATTGTATGCACATGATGTCATGAACTTCAAGGTGAGACATGGCGTGGGAACCCAATTGCAGGCAGATACAGACGGTAGATGTGGTAACAAGGATTTTTATTACAAATAACACTAAACAAAGAGGCAAAACAAAACCCACGATGGGGTAAAACAGGACAGGGATATATATATATATATATAACTTTAACAACAAACACTGACTTACTAAACTATAAAACAAACACTTGATACAAACACTAAACTAACACTTACTTAGACAAGGGAGAAACAAGAACACTCAGGAACAGCAACAAGACCATCAACAGGAACAGGAACAGGAACAGGAACAGGAACAGGAACAGGAACAGGAACAGGAACAGGAACAGGAACAGGAACAGGAACAGGAACAGGAACAGGAACAGGAACAGGAACAGGAACAGGAACATGTACAACAAACAGATTCAATGCACCAGCACAAGACAAAGAACACGAGGGTGTTTTATAGGGGAACAAACAAAGGATCATAACGAGCAACAGGTGCTGGGGATTAGCACTAGGGAGAGGCTGACGAGGAACGAGATGTAGGGAACAATGACGAGACACGAGAAAGAATCATTCAATCTCACATAAAACCATAGGTTACGCCATGACTCCACTCAAATAACACGAATAAACATGACATGATAGTGGAATCATGACACATGAATTCTGATGATGTTAACATGTTTGCGAGAAACAGCAGAGGTGATCACAGTCAGCACACAAACACAGACACCTCAATTACCCAGAAATCATTGGGGCTCAAATTCATGAGCCAATGGTTCAAGAGTTATGTTAAGTGAATGCATGAGGAGGCGCGTCGACAGGCCAAACCTCCTGCGGTTAATCTTTCACCATGACTAAGCAAATAACCTACTGTAACACATGAAGTGGTTTAATCATTTGAAGATATAAACTGTGAAGTTATGATGTAACTAAACCATCTGTACATGTTGTTGAATCAAACATTAGAAATAATTAACATGGCTGTTATTACGGTAGAGAGTTTCACTCTCATTGACACAACCTGTGATCCTTGCACCATCTGCAATAAAACAATTATGGAGGATTACTGTATGTGACGTGATTTGTGGAGCGAAGTTAAATTTTGATGGTCTTTACAGTTAGACATTGAGAGCTAGTGGTTGGGTCACACGAGACGGCAGACAGAACGCTGATGTTATAGAACAATCTACATAAGGCCTGTCTTATATACAGGTAGGTAAACTCCTTATTAATGTACTTTAAACTCACATGTCAAGATGTGATTTGGCACATCGTAAGTAGATTTGCACACATAGAATGGAAAGAAGAAGAAAGCAATTTTTGTTTGAGAAACGGTTTCTGCTTCCTGTGTTGTGAAGCGTACAATGCGTCTTTTGTGGAGGAACACAAACATTGAATTCTTTTGTAGGAGGAAATAACACATTTTCTCGTCTCGCTTTCTCTCCGTGTGAGAATATTCTAGTCTCTGGTGTGGTGGGTTTAATTTTGTTGGCTGCAGGCTCTACAGAGATGTGCCGCGATTGGTTCCCACACACCGCGCTCCGACAGGATTTAATGTGGACAGAAGCAGGGCTTTGAAACGATGAAAAGGCGCCTTCTTTACTTTTTATTCAAAGTTCTCCAATTATAAATGCAGAAACCCTGCTGCCTTTGGCAGAGCTAAAGTTACATTAAGCAACATAAAACGGTGAAGAACCAGGATATACAGTATTTGTTATACTCGGTATTGCACTTGTTCCCTGTGAAATTGGGAGTTGATTTACATGTGAATGGGAAAGTTTAAGCAATCACAAGCCAATGAGTTTAAAAGCACCACTCTGCACAATTGGAGATGTTTAAGATTTCTGATCTTCCTCAGAGGAACAATAATAAGCACATAACAGCAGAATTTCATTGTATGCTTTTTGAATGAATTATCTTTGCAAATATATGTATTTAGCACAAAAGCATCCAATGCTGTAACTGTAATTGTCTTGTTTACTTTAGTTTTCAACACGTACAACCACATATTTGTTTATTCTGTAACAATATTTTGTATCCTACTTATAAATGATGATGTTATATAATGTTTTAAACAAGTGAAAGGGTACTTGAATAATACACAACTTATATAATACAGTCATTGATTTCAACATCAACGGAGAGATACAGAAACAAACAATGCAAAAAATGACTTTCTTACTTAGTATTTTGTCTTGTTTTCCAGTGCAAATGTCTAAAAAGTCTAAAATGTCTAAGAAGTCAAGAATCAAGATGCATTTCCTTAATGAGCAAAATGACCTAAAAAAAGTATTTTCTGTAAATATCTGCTTAGAACAAGCAAATAAATCTGCCACTGGGGAAAGAAAATGTATCTTGAATTAAGGTTTACATTTTTCTTAACCAGTCACTAAATTCAAGATTATTTTTCTACTTGTTTTAAGAACAAATGCAGTGAAATTTCATATTGTTTTTCATTATTAATTTTCCTCATCAAGAAAAAGCATCTTGATTCCAACTTTTTGTAGACATTTGCACTGGAAAACAAGACAAAAAAACAAATAAAGAAAGTCATTTTTTGCAGTGATCATTCAGTATGTGCAGAAACGGATGTCGATCATATTTCTTATCTGTACCAAGCACAGTCTATTATGTCCACGGTCTAGTTTGTACATGTTCTGATACCTAATCTGTTCAAACTCATAAGAGGATGCAATTCAAACTCTAACCAAGCATTAGAACCTTTGAGGATATTATAGAAAGCTTTCGTAAAAAGCATCAAATGAAGTCCATAACTGAATAGTAAGTAACAGTTGTAATTTCAGTGTAGAAAAATGGTACAGAGGTCTACAGTGGTGGGCTGCGTGATGCTGCTGCTGGCAGCAGTTGCCACGTTTATAGCCGTTTTCTTCAGTCTGCGGGCCAAGGGGTCTTCCGAAACTGGACCGGGATACTTCAGGGCAGCAGTAGCAGCGGACGCCGGGCTGTGCTCAGAAATTGGCAGGTTTGAGGTCATTTTGTAACTTAAGTCTGAGAAACATCAGTTAAAATGTAAGCTTACAATATACAGTATGTGGGGAATGATCTGCTGAGGGCTATGTAAAGTACTTGAAGGAATAGTTCACCCAAGAGTAAATATTAACTCACAAGTAAGAGTTCTGTCAAAATGAGTTCTGTCATCATTTACTCACCCTCTTGTCATTTCAAACCTGTATGACTTTCTTCCATAAAACACGAAAGAAGATATTTTGATGAATGTCATTAGCTGGCACCCATTCACTTGTATTGGTTTCGAGTCCATATAATAGAAGCGGATGGGTGCGGTTTGCAACTTTTTTCCAAATATCTTCTTTTGTGCTCTACAGAAGAAAGTCATACAGGTTTAAAATGACAATAGGGGGAGAAAATGATGACAGAACGTTTATTTTTGGCTTTGAAATGATTACGGCCCGTATGTCCTTCAGGGATATTCTCAAGAAAGGCGGCTCTGCTGTGGATTCCACCATTGCTGCTCTGCTATGTATGGCTTTGATGAATGCCCACAGCATGGGCATCGGAGGAGGACTTTTTCTCACTATTTACGACGCCAAAACAGGTATCAGCTCACCGTCACTTGTCTGATTCCGCATGGCCTCCGAACACACCAATCCGCAGCATCTGAATAAAGTGAACACATTCTACATTCAGGTCAATATGACATATTTCATTTTTACAGGGAAAGTCGAAACCATTGATGCACGTGAGACGGCACCCGCAAATGCGACCAGAGACATGTTTGGCAACAGCACAGACCTTTCCCAGAAAGGTATTTATTAACTACATGACAGAAATAACAGGTGAAACCGAATTCACACCCAGAGTGACCCTGTGAACTAGTGCCGACGTGTGATAAGCATCCAAAACTATAAACACCATCTCAACAATCAATAACTTGCTTTCTTGCAATAACATGCTTTTGTAGGGTTCATGGTTACGACACATAATGTCCCTCGAATTTTTTTTTTTAATCGGTAGGCACTTTTTTTGTTTGATGTATAGTGGGATTGACAGATATCTACAGATCCTTGCATGATTTTTATATACAATAGCATCTCTTTTAAAGAAGCACTCCATGTTGTTGTATATTATCTGTTTGTGGTCTAATACACCATTTGGGGTTGTGACAAATGTATCCACAGGTGGTTTGGCCATCGCTGTCCCTGGGGAGATTCGGGGATATGAGATGGCACACAAACGCCACGGCAAGCTTCCATGGAGAGAGTTGTTTTTACCGAGTATACAACTGGCACGGAATGGGTTTCCTGTGGGCTCCGCTTTGGCCGGTGCAATTTATTCTAACAGGAGAACCATTGTGAATGACAAATCATTATGGTAGGCAAACTGTAAACGCATATTTCCATTTTAAAGTCATTCTTCATTTTCAACACACGTTGTTGTTACGGTCTTGGACTTTATACCGACAATGATGGGTCACTGAGATCAAGTGAGCTGACAGATGGTCATGTGATCCCAACATGACATTCACAATGAGTGTGCTAAAAAGAATAAAATTGTAATAAAATGACTCAGTGCACATTTGAGAATGAAATATAATATTCCTTATGATTGTGTGTGTATTCAGTTATACTACTTATTATTTCGCTTGGTTTCTTAGTTCTGTCTTCTGCGATTCCAATGGCAACATCCTAAAGGAAAACGATACAATCACCTTTTCCAAACTGGCCGACACATATGAGCACATAGCCGAGAACGGGGCCGAAGGGTTTTATAGCGGCCAACTGGCTGAGAACCTTGTGAGGGACATCCAAGGAGCAGGTTCAGTTTTATTCTTTCATAAAAATGTGAAAACAAATCAAATGCAAAAGAGATGTTACATGTTCCTTAAATCATATCTTTTTTAGGTCCTAAAACATCTACAGGTATAAAGCCTAAATGTCAATACGATTTATTCCCGGTTTTATTAACAATAGTGAGATTAAACGGAGAACAAACCTGACATCATTTATTCACCTTCATGTCATTCATACCATTTCATCTGTGAAACACAAAAGAAGATATTTTGAGAAACGTCTCAGTGCACACAATGGATGTTAATGGGGGTCAGAGTTGTCAGGTCTTTTGTGTTCTGCAGTAAAAAGTCATACACAATGACATGAGGGTGAATAAATGAGAACAGAATTTGTATTTTTTGTGAACTATACTGGCATTAGGTTTAGTGCTATTCATTTAAAGACATACTTGACTGTCAATCAGTGTTGTGAAAGCTACTACAGTACATCGCTAAATTTCTGCTGTGGCAGAGGAGTTTTGGTTCATTGATTCCCAAATATTCTACATCTCACACAATAGTCCACCTCACACAGAGGTGTTGAAGGATGACACTCAATTGCCTATTAATGATTAAATCAAATATCTTGCCCATCCTGATCTTGTTAGGATGGTTAACGTTGTTCGTCATAAGGGTGTCTGATGTGTTGTGTGTCCTTTAGGAGGGATTATAACTCTGGAGGACCTGAGAGATTATAAACCTGTGCTGGACGAGAACCCCCCCACCGCTGACGTGGGGGAATACACAATGGTGACTCCCAACGCTCCTGCCAGCGGACCAGTGCTCACGTTAATACTCAACATCCTCAGCGGTAAAAATAGGGTGTAGCCATCCCATAAAAACACTCTCAGGTCATTTTGTGTGGAGCACAAAAGAAGATATTTCGGCCGGGTTGTTTGGTTACCAACATTCTTCAAAATATCTTCTTTTGTGTTCTGCAGATGAAAGAGAACTCATGCACTTTTGAAATGACATGATGGTGAATACATTTTTGGGTGAACTATCACTTTAACAACACAATAGTGTAAAGCACTACAAAGCACTAGATTTCACAACCTGGGGTTAGAATTTATGCAAAATCACATTTAACACTGTAAGTGTAACCCTAACACAAGTAATAAAGTAAAACAAGTAAATGTGTTTGTAAAAGGAGAAAATAAGACCTTACTTAACACACTGTACAAATTTACCCTTCACTTCTAAAAAAATGGTCCTTCAAAAGGTTCTTCGAACCTTTAACATCTGAAGACCTTTCTGTTTCCCAAAAGGTTCTTTGTGGCAAAAAATGTTATAAAAAATTAAAAAAGAGATGGTTCTGCGAAGAACCTTTGATTGAGTGGTTCTTTGTGGAACCAAATATGGTTCTTCTATGGCAACGCTGTGAAGAACCTTTAAAGCACCTTTATTTTTAAGAGTGTACAGATTTGACAAAGACATAAAACATTCAATTTGCTTCTGACTAATAGTCAGCAGAGGACCTGACTTCCAAACTTCTAAAGCTTTCTCTACTATCCGAGCCATTAAAATCCCCCTACCTTTCGTTTAGCTGTTTATGTCCCCCGTCTCCCACACCAACATTAATGTGGGCTGTTTGCCACTAATTGGACACAAACCGAGCATGGAAAAATCCACACAGCCAGCATGTACCGACCCTTTCCTTTGGGGTTCCAGCAGCAGGGGATAGAGCGAAGCAGCCTGTCATCTGAGATTCATCAGTTTGGCTTTGTGTGCCGCTCTTCTGGCTTGTTCTGCAGACACCCACTCTGTGGCTTTACTGATGAGATACTTAGTCATTAAGTTGCTGACATCCAGAGCAAGGTTGTCGATAAACACTGTTTGCGCTTGTTTTTCACAATTTATTCGGCGGATATGAAACCTTTTCCACGCAGGATCACCGATAATTGTTTCAATTATTTGGAACAGACGTGTCTGGAATCGTTGCCTGAAACAAACAGGGAAGTTTGCAGACACTAGAACTGGGTCAATTTTACATTTAGGCATTTGGTTGATGCTTTTACCATAAGCAGCGTCAATCTATCCATTCTATAAAATTCATACAAAATACAAATTCTTTCAAAGATTTTTTGGTTTAGAATGAGATGGGGGAGAGTTTTTTGGTGGTATTGTAGAGATACAGGTTTAGGTTTTTGCTGTTCAGCTGATAACTGTGAAAGCAATCATATAACCAAACTTTTATCGTGTTTCATTCAGGTTTCAACTTAAGCCCAGACAGCGTCTCCACCACCGATAAGAAAATCCTCACCTATCACCGCATAGTGGAGGCCTTCCGATTTGCATATGCCAAGAGGACTGTGCTGGGCGATCGAAATTTTCTCAACATCTCCGATGTAAGTCAACACCTGTCATTAACAGTATGTGTGAGTGTTTTATAGATGTGTTTGTTCACAGAGTTTATAGTGCAAGAATTGTATAGTTGTGTTTGCACACATTGAGTTTATAGGTAGGCCTATGCGCGAAAAAGTGTACATGCATGCATTACTAACATAAGATGTATTGGTATGGATTTCACATTAGTACGCACATGTTTTTCATATGTGTTTGCTTGAACATCCAATAGTATAAATGTATATGTGTTTATGCACGCTTTTAAATATACATTCATAGGCGCAGTTTGATTTAAACCCTATATGGCACCTCTTACTTTTTTCTATACAATAACACTGAACTGGGTAGATACTGTAACTAAAATAAAAGATAAATAGTTAATTTGCAAAAACAGACAACTTGTTTATCATGCATTCCAACTAATATCTCATCTAATAAATAATCTATAATATATCCTTTAAATAACTAATATCCAAACTAATCTATAATATATCCTACTAATATCTCAACTAATAACTAATCTATAATATATCCTACTAATAACTAATATCTCAACTAATAACTAATCTATAATATAGCCTACTGATAACTAATATCTAATCTAATAATTAATCTATAATATATCCTTTAAATAACTAATATCCAAACTAATCTATAATATATCCTACTAATATCTCAACAAATAACTAATCTATAATTTATCCTACTAATAACTAATATCTCAACTAATAACTTATCTATAATATAGCCTACTGATAACTTATATCTCATCTAATAATTAATCTATAATATAGCCTACTAATAACTAATATCTCAACTAATAACTAATCTATAATATATCCTGCTAATAACTAATATCTCAACTAATCATTAATCTATAATATAGCCTACTAATAACTAATATCTCAACTAATAACTAATCTATGATATATCCTGCTAATAACTAATATCTCAACTAATCATTTATCTATAATATATCCCACTAATAACTAATATCTCAACTAATAACTAATCTATAATATATCCCACTAATAACTAATATCTCAACTAATAACTAATCTATGATATATCCTGCTAATAACTAATATCTCAACTAATCATTTATCTATAATATATCCCACTAATAACTAATATCTCAACTAATAACTAATCTATAATATATCCCACTAATAACTAATATCTCAACTAATAACTAATCTATAATATATCCCACTAATAACTAATATCTCAACTAATAACTAATCTATAATATATCCTGCTAATAACTAATATCTCAACTATTAATTAATCTATAATATATCCCACTAATAACTAATATCTCAACTAATAATTTATCTATAATATAGCCTACTAATAACTAATATCTCATCTATTAATTAATCTATAATATATCCCACTAATAACTAATATCTCAACTAATAATTAATCTATAATATATCCCACTAATAACTAATATCTCAACTCATAATTAATCTATAATATAGCCTACTAATAACTAATATCTCAACTCATAATTAATCTATAATATAGCCTACTAATAACTAATATCTCAACTAATAACTAATCTATGATATATCCCACTAATAACTAATATCTCAACTAATAATTAATCTATAATATATCCCACTAATAACTAATATCTCAACTAATAATTAATCTATAATATAGACTACTAATAACTAATATCTCAACTCATAATTAATCTATAATATAGCCTACTAATAATTTTTGTCTCAACGCAAAAAAACAACAAAAACACGATTTATGAAAATGAATAAAAACTGAGTTTTCTGTTTTGCAATTGAACTCTTAACATTTTTAAGCAAAAACATCCGATTGTCAAATTACAAAAATAATTGGCAATGGCATATATTAGTCTGTCTTGGTCGAGTTGCAGAAGTGTTTATTAAAAGTGATATACTGTATCTACCACATTTCACAGTGTATAAAACTGAATTGTTCGCAGCCGTTTGATCAGCTGCTCTTTCAAGTTGAAGATTATTGTAATGATCTGCTTTCCACCTCCTCTCACTGTCAGTTCATCCACAACATTACCTCGAAGAGCTATGCTGACATGATCCGACAGAAGATCACAGATAATACAACGCATCCAGAGAGCTACTACGAACCCGAGTTCTTCATTCCGGACAATCACGGCACGTCGCATCTGTCGGTGTTTGCCGAGGACGGCAGCGCTGTCAGTGCCACCAGCACCATTAATCTATAGTGAGCATTTGCCATCTTTAACTCCGATCATCAAAAGTTTGTGTTACGTATCTGTTATGGATTGCGGGGGTTATATTTCGTCATTGATTTGATTACATGAATTAACCGCAATAACGGAGGTGAGGTTACGAGTTCGTACAAGCTTTGCCGAGTCCGCTTGTATAAACCGGAAGTGATGTCAGCAACGAAGTTTATTATAAGAATCGTATTTTTTTAGTGTTTGGCCTGTTTAGGTATTACAGAAAATTTACAAAATATAGTTTTTACCGTTTTTTGTCTTTCTCACTGCAAACATCCTAAAATGTACTTAAGAAATATACTTCCTATTTACCTAAAGGGGTCATATGACACGGCTAAAACGAATGTTATGGTTTGTTTTAGATGTAATGCAATGTGTATACACGATTTAAGGTTTAAAATGCGGTATTTTCCACATACCGTGCATATCTCCACGTCTTTTTTACAAAGCTTCATGGCTCTGAAAAGCAATGTGTTTTATGATTGGCAACCTGTGTGTGGTCATTGGCTTTCCTGGTTTTACTAAGTGGTTGATATCCTAGGACAACATCATATTGACCCTTGTACAACATTTAAATCAGCCAATCAGATTTCAGAAATAAATGTACAGTTTATTTTTAAATTTAATTTTCCAACCAGGATTAGGTGCAGCTAGACCATTGCTTTTCACTTATCATTTCCCTCTGATTTTAGGGGTAGGTTATGGTTGAAGTTTAGTGTGTATTTAGGTTTTATTTATAAAAATGTTGTCCTTAGGTTAACAAAATATGTTGAGGACATCAACCACTTGGCAAAATCAGGTCGAGCATGGTGATTGGTTGAATACTGCAAGCATGTGACAGAAATGTTACGCCTCTTACCATATTTGGAACATCAGATTCCTCTTCAATTGTACTGACAGGTACGCCCACCTTACTTACGTATAGGTCCTAGTCAAATCAGACCACCAACTGACGTAGATTTGTGGGGGTTACACACAGCGTTTCAGGCAGGTCTTTTAGGTAGAATGCATCTTTTGTGCCTACACTTTAACTTTTGCAATTTTAAATGTCTAAAATTCATGGGCAGCTTATAACTTATAACACACCCAAAACATGTATTCGTATCATATGACCCCTTTTAAGAAGCAGAAAGAAGTAAAGATATCTCGTTATTTAGTTTTAAGGATGTTTAGATAATTCTAATAATAAAAACTGAGTAAAGATTGAGTAATATGCATTTTTAATCATTGCATAACCCTACTAACTGATTTATGCTACTTAATATGCAAAATAAAAAACTTTTAACTTTCTGTTGTCCCAGTTTTGGCTCCAAATTCATGTCAAATTCCACCGGGATTATTATGAACAACGAGATGGATGACTTCAGTTCTCCACTCATTACCAACAATTTTGGAGTTCCTCCTTCCCCCAATAACTTCATTGTTCCACGTAAGTAAACACAGAATGAATGTCTATTGGCTTTGTTTGTACTAGGACACTACGGTACAACCATGTATCCTAAATTTGACGCAAATTCTTGAATTGATAACAGGGAGAAGGTTTTGTTTAGTCCATTGTTACATTTTTTGCTCAGATAAAAGACCCATGTCATCTATGTGCCCCGCCATCCTGCTGGACAAAAACAACAAAGTTAAGATGGTAGTCGGGGGCTCGGGTGGAACTAGGATCACCACAGCAGTAGCTCAGGTGCTGAAAATACTTTTGCACTGTATTTTAGCTCCTTTCTTGTGACCTCATGCATAACAGACGTCCTTTGTGCAGGTGATCCTAAACGCCTTGATTTTCAATTACGACTTGAAGAAATCAGTCGTGGAGCCGAGAATTCACAATCAACTCAGTCCCAACAACACTGAGGGAGAACCTGACTTTGACAGGGTGGGTTGAGCAATGAATGCAAGAGTCATTTTATACCGATCTATTAAGATAAGATGTACATCTTCAGCTCCAATAAAAATCTAGACAAGATAAGATAAAGTACACAATGGGCAGAATGTCATTTCTCATTTCTCAATCCCATTCCACAGGCAGTTTTGGAGGGTCTTGCCCAGAAGAATCACGTTACAGAAGTGATAAAGTCCACAGTCTCTGTGGTCCAGGCTGTTGTGCGGTACAGTGATGGACTTCGCGCTGAGTCCGACCCCCGTAAGGGAGGATATGCAGCTGGGTACTGACATCCGACTCAGCGATTCGGGTTTCCAGTCCAGCCTCAGGCAAAAGAGATGCTACCCATGGACATTTTCCCTAGAGCTGCTCTGAAACAACCAACGTGCCTTCGTCAGACAAATCGCCTCTAGCAGGCTCTGTCCATACAGTCTTCCATACTGAGAATGAAGGAGAAAACTGTCGGGTGACAAATGCAGCCGCAAAGAAAACGGTTTCTTTTGATTAAATGGATTTGTAGGCTATTTATTTCTGCAAATAAGCATGTTTGGTGACATTATTACAGTATGTTTAAAGCTGGTCTTTTGTCCTTACTGAGATATCCATCCAGGCCAATGAATCTTTTGCACAACTGCAGGATCCTCTCAGGGGAGCGAGTTTTAATCAAGTAGAAGCTTAAATACTCATTTTAATGTCCAGCAAGTATGTAACTCAACCCGGAGGCATAACGACTGAACATCAAACAGCATCATTTATGATCAAGCTTTCAGGGGACGGACAAAATCATATAAGATGATTTACAGTGCTTTACAAAGATTTTAAGTAGTTCAGCTAATAAGCATGTGAATCATTTTACAAAGAAAACATTTATATATTCAGAATTCTGTCAAATGTTAGTTGCTGTCTTTTGTGTTTTACAGGGAGAAAACAAACTGGTAAATTTGTCTGTTCATGATGAACTGTTGTTCATAATGTATTGTTTTATCAATATATCTTAATATTTGGTTTTAGTGACATTTTTGTTAAAGCCCCAGTGAGATCAAATCAAACTTTTTTTCCGTTCATTAAAAATAACTTAGCCTTAAGGACGTCAGTAAACTGAAATGCTCCCATGCACTGACAAAGTTCCCATTTAAAAGATATAAGCATTTAAAACTAGAACAGTCGGGCACGTGCGCTCAAAAAAATCTAGAAATTCCATCACATCTCACTACTGTACACTACAGCATTACGTTAAAGTTCTTGTCCAATCTTACATCGGTTTTACCGTTCTATCTATTCATGATTATTTTGGAAATTCTTGGAAAATTATATAAATAGAAAATCAGGAAGGGTGGTGGAAAATAGAGTTTTTTATGTATTTTGTTATTTTGAAATTTATAATTGACAAAGTAATGAACAATAAATGATACAGGTATTTATTATATTAGGTAAATATCATATACATAAAACGAAGTGTGCCTTATGTAAACTAAACATTTCACCTTTTATCAATGATTTTAGAATGTATGTCATGACATTGGAACAAATGGATAACAAAAAGCTCTGAAAACATGTCATAGTTTAAAAGAACTTAACTTTATTTAGTGACGTTTTTCTTTTTCTGTATTGTTTCTCTTTCTTTTACACAATTGCGTCTATCACACTGTTAAATGCAGCTTTGCCAGGCTAACTGTGTGCAGTAAAAGGAAACGCTATTGGTTATTTTAAAAGTGGGCGGGGTCATTCGATGTGTCTCGCGTTCTCTGCATTTTTAGTTCAGACTACGTCAACACATCAAATAATGCTGCGCGTGTCAAGGCATTGCAATGGGGCTTTAACTACCAGACAGTCTGTCTAGTGGCTAATAACATTATTATTTTATTTAATTAACATTAATCTTAATCTTAATTTAATCAAATATTTTAATGTATAATAATTTTATTTAATAAAGAATTTATTGAATGGGTCGTGTAATTTTGTCGCATTTAAAGTCCCAGTGACCATTTTTATTTTTTCATGAAATATTGCAGCGTTTGGAGTAAATAGCTTATCAATATGGTTCATTTTCTTTTTAAAATTCATGTACCCTCATAATCTTCCGTTAAAATCTGAAAATACACTTCCTTCCTGTAATGACTATCCATCTCAAATTAGATGGCGTGGGCGGAGCATCCGTTAACCCCTCCCCTTCAGGTGTCAATCTACCAACGGAAGTCCAAAACGTCGTCACGTGATTCATGGAGCCTTCAGGTAGTTCCAGGAAGTTATGTTTTCTCTTTAAATGCTTTATTTCTTTAATTTTTTTATTCATTAAATGGCTTCAGTCTTTTAATGGGTTAAAAGTTTACCTCAGTTGGTCTGTTTAGTTACAGCTCCATGCGTAACTGGTAACTTCCAGGAACTATTGAGAGTTCAGAACTTGATGTTATTGGAGTGATTCATATCTTTGATATTATCAAAAGTTATGTGTGAAGTCTGTTTATATCCTTCTCTTATTTGAACAAAGTACACAGGTTTGGCCCGAGTCTCTACCTCTTTATTTGCCAATATTTTAGAGTAGTCCTGTGCTTCAGGGCATTTGTACCCATCGGGTGATTTTAGGAGCCCTTGGGTTCGTGCTGCTTGGAAAAGGTCAGCCTCTTTCATAGTTCTCGGATCTCCCATGGAGGCTGACAGTAAAGCCGTGTCACGTGACTTCTGTCGGTACGAAAAAAAAATACACGCTTATTTAAGCTTGATAAACTAAACTTGGCTCTGTACACTATGGTAGGCTTTGTGAGACATACTTTATTGCTCTCATGCTTTTTGTTGTCCTAATGTTTGACCCAATTGCTTCCATTGTTTACCCAACTTGTAAGTCGCCTTGGATAAAAGTGTCTGCTAAATGACTAAATGTAAATGTTTAACAGCACAACGAGACTGTCCAGACTGCCAGTCTAATTTTTGAGGTGGACCACAGTTTGAGACTATGCATCCAAGACACAACGTATGTTCAGATGTTTGTCTGTTAATGAATGTTTGGCAGAAGGGGTGCACAACCTTAAAAACAAGTGAAATGGTAAAGTGAGCATAGCTTCACTACGGTCCTTAAATGTGCTCCCTTTAAATTTTTGTTGAAAAACGTCATACACTTACTCACTATCACGATCGAGATGTGGATACGATACAAGAGGAACTCATTTGTGAATTTATTCCTCTGCCTGCTTCAGTATGGGAGGTTTGCGAACAAGCAGCATTTGCATGTTTTAATAATGCATATCTTTGCTTGGAGGAAAAAGCCCTTTGCATTTAGCTCAATTTAATTTCATCGCTACAGCTTTTTCTGTCTTCATGGTTTATGCATGGTCTCATTTCAACTTGAGCCTGTTGGACAGAGAGGGCTGATATCATATTCATCACGAATAAACCGCCAACTTAATTTATAGTCTATGCGAGGTCAAAGAGAAAATGAACTCAGGATCTGAAAAAAAGAGAGATTTATTAAGACGTGTCGTACAAAATGAAAACACACAAAAATACTCTTTAGTAGATTATTTGATTTGGTTAGCCCCAGAACATCATGGGATGTCAGAGGAAACGCTGGTGTCCTTTATGAACATCTATCAACTTTATCTCGGATAAAGATACAATAAAAGATATCCATACCATTAAAAAAAACTCTTACAGTTCAGTAGAAAACATTCATGGAAGATTAAAACATAAATGGTATTTAGAAAAGTACATCCCTATAAAAATACAAAAGTGCACATGAACACAAGATATAAAAAATAAATGCTAAAATGATTTAGCGATTGTAGTGCTACATTCAGTTTTGTAACATTCACATTTTAAAAATACTTAAAAATAAGCTCTCTCTACATACAGTAACAATATGCAAACCAGAGGTAAAGGTTCTAGGATAAGGAATTAGATATTTGCAGGGAGATCCCTGTTATTTGAAAAAAATATTTTTACATTTTAGGTTTTTCATGATTAGAAGAAAATGTAAGAAGAAAATGAATGAAAGACCGGGGCTAGTTGTCACACGTTTTAGTCCAGTGAATATTTTCTTACAGTAAGTACATTAAAGGGGATGTGCAATGCATGCGTTTCATGCATTCTGGCTTCTTTACAATGATAAATTTGATGTTTTCTCATGCTTGACATGATCAACTTGTCAAAAAACGAGTTGGACGTATTACGCACAGTATTATTTTTGTGCTCGATCCACTCCCTCAGCTTTCATACAGGTTTTGGAAAGTTTTTCTCGAACATGAAAATCCGTTTCGTAGCCACTTTTCTTTGTCCCTTATTAGGCAATTCTCCCGTAAAAGGACGGCAAGGCGAAAGAAATAGTCTGCCCACACGTCAACCGACATGCGATAGGAAGACCCGCCTAAAATTAAGATTGGCTGTGCTGCATCAAGATTGGCTGCGCTGTGGTCCTGCAGCTCGTTACTCTTGCGATAGTGAGAGATATTGAGGTGTGTTTGTTTGTTCACAGCATTTTAGTGATGGACGTTGTACATCACTAAATGGATATAACACTGGATTTGGAGATTGTTCGAAATTGATAGATGGCAGGGCACTAAAGACTTGGATATTTGACCTTTCATGATAACAAAAACATAGAGGCACACAGCGTCACAAATAAATTGGCACAAAAGGAGCTTCCAATAAAATTGCTTATTACATGCTATTTCGCTAAAACGGCATTTAGTTAAAACGGCAAAACCACTGAAAAACAATCAATCAAAAATATGAAATTGAACTTTTGATTGTAAATGTATAGTTTCTGCTGCGTCTTCGCCGTGTGACAACTAGCCCCAATACAGCTGCAGCTCACCGGCAGTATGAGAGGCGCATCAGTATCCCGCGGACTTGCCCACCTTCCTGGCGTCAGACACAGCACTGATGCAGTCTCCTTCTTTCGAGATGGCATTGACCACATTAAAGAAGAACTGATATGGTTTCACATCGTGTCGTAACGCTTCCATTGCCTTTATAGCTGCCTGAGGAGCCAAAATGAACAACATCAGCACTTAAAAATCACCTGTTACAAAATGATGAACGTAATCAGACAAGGGCGAGAAATGATCATGGATTGATCATGTGACTGTTATTTGTGACGTTAGAATAATATTGTAAGAAATGTCTTAAATCTGAATAACTTACATTGTCATATCCGTGCTCAAAGTTGATGGCATTCTTAGAATTCACAAATACAATTTTTTCAGCGATAGATTCATTAAGACTCATACCAAACCACAGGTGGTTCATAATGGACTGAGAGAGAGAGAGAGAGAGAGAGAAGAGAAGCTTTCATTAAAGTAAATCCATGAGGAATACGGTGGGTTATTTTCAACCTTATGTCTACGTACTGGATCTCTTCGTGCTCTCAACTAACACAGACAATAAATCTAATGTATCCCAGAGCGAATATATGAATACGAAACACTTTCACAGACCTCATAAGAAAAATTATGCGCTCAAGTTGTACCAAACATTAATCTACTGAAAACATCATGAAGTGCTTTGACAAAGATGAGTTTAACATTTAGGCCGATGAACATTTCCACCTGCTTTCTTTACAGGATTCCATTGCATGTTTATTTACTGTAAACAAACAGGACGTCAGCTCACCAGGGCCATGGCTGAAGTGATCATACTGCCTCCAGATCCACCGATCACCAGTGTCGTCCGCTGAGAGGAGGACTGCAGGATGGATGGAGCCATGGAGGAAGGTGGCTGCTCACCTGTGGAGAAAAAACGATGAAGGTCGAGAAGTTCAAAACGCAAAATGATGTTTAGAAACAGATCTTCACCTGGCGTGACTGAATCCGCTTTGCCGCAGAAGTCAGCTAGCTCATTGTTGAGGATGATACCCGTCTTCTCAGAATAAATAGATGATCCAAACCTGGAAACAGATTATAATAGATTAACGTCTGCTTATTCTCGCCTCGCCTTAGAAATGAACTCACAAGGTCTAGTTTAAAATCTAAAAGAAAAGGACTGAAATGTGTTTTTAAATGCATGACTTTTACTTAACTGAGAATACATTTTCATAAGGTTTAAAAAGAACTTCAGACATACTGTTAATTGTAACTTGTTGAACATTATGCTGTAGTTCTGTTTTACTAACATGTGGTTGATGGTGCTGGTAACCGACACAGCACTGCCATCTGCTGCCATCACTGAGACGTGCGTGGTGCCAAAGCGGTCATCTGACGCCGTGACGTTGTAGTAGGAGTCGCTGTGCGTCAGTCCATCAATGATCAAAGCCCTGATACGGTCTGTAAACTTCTTGTCTGTCATGTATGTCATCTAGGTTAAATGACAGATATGGATGTGTAAGTTACAGAATACACAATAAGAATAAGTTACAGAATAAGTTACAGAGTCGGGTGCGCACGGCGTCCTTGTGCCGATTTTGAAATGTCCATGTCCGCATTTTGTTATGCCAAGACTGCTGCAATAAAGACGCCATATCAATTAAAATGTTTTATTACTTTAAAAGTTGAATAGTTGTGCAGTGAAACTCACGTGTAAACTTTAATTAAACATTTTTGTTTATTGCACGTGCTCTAAAATACCTTATTCTAATTGGTCAGTCACGACATTGTCCCAGATAACAACCGCTAACACTTGTATCTCTCCGCGCTCATCCGTGATGCACTGCGCTGTGTCTTCTCATGCCAACATCAATCAGTTTTTAATGGGAAGATAAGATATTTTGGGTCCAATTATTTATTCCTATTGCAAGTGAAGCTTCTTGGTCATGTCTGGGTTTGTATTCCTTTAACTCATAGAAATGGTTTAGTTTGTCTTTGTCCTTCCTGCCAGATGTATAATTGTTTATGTTGCCAAATGTAATATTTTGTGTTTGCTTTGAAAGGTTAACAAGCAAATTTGTTAACATTATTTCTTGCATTTGTGTGGCCTCATAACATCTGGCCATTCAGTGTATTTATTCACTCTACGCGGACCCCCAGTTATTTTCTAAACATAGCCAAAAATAGCAAAGATTAATGCAGCACGAAGGAGGACAAGAGAAACTTTGATGTTGAGTAATGTTTACATTTTTCGTGAAAAGAAAACAGAAAGAAAAGAAGCGTTTCAAACGCTGCAGGCGCCTCACATCTCTGGAGTTGAAGAATGGGTCTCCTAGGTTGCGCTTTAGTCCGTTTGCAAATTTTACTGCCTCGAGGTAACGATGCAGAGTCACTTTTTTCTGTTCTCCATTGATGGAGGCTGGAGAGAGGCCGAACCCTTGGGACAAACAAACGGATACTGAATATTCATAAGCAACAGCTGTTTCGGTAGTTCATGATCTGCACCAAACGGTTTGATTTTGACCCTCCAGCAGACCTACCGTGCATAAGTTGAAGGATGAAGCTGAGTATCGCGCCCCCTGCTGGCGGAGGAGGGAAATGCATCTTGTAGTCCCCCAGTTGAACTGACCATGCATCGCTGACTCGTACCTGGAAAGCCTTCAGATCCTGTTCTGATAAGGTTCCACCTGGAAAACGAACTGTATAAACAAACGCAACTGCCAAAAACTTCAGTGTTTTCGGAAGGCAACTGTTGTAAAAGTAATCTGTTTGTATATAAACATTAAGCACCTTCAGCTTTTACATCATCTATCAAGTCCCTGCCGATTTTCCCTGTGTAGAAGGTATCGGCTCCTTCTTTGGCGATGATTTCCATGGTTTCCGCCAGCTTAGGGAACCTCAAGACATCCCCTGGGCCAAAGACCGTCTTGTTCTTGTGACAGAACAAATCACTAGAAAATATGTACAGACAGGGGTTTTTTTGACGATTAATGTGCACCTTTCCATTAACACAAACCATCAGTGAAAATGTGTCAGCAGAACATGTGTCAATGGCACGTTTAGGTTACATTTGACTGAAAAATCAAAAAGACGAAATATGAAATAATATTTTGTATATTAAAATATTTTTTTAACACCCAATCAATAACAATAAAGAAAGAATTACAGTATAAAATTCCGATGCAAATCTTGAATTTAGGTCCAGTGTATCTTTCACAACAACGGCAGAGCTCTCATATTTCCTGCCGCGGTTTGCCAGAGGCTAAATCCTAACCTACTTTTTCGACGTTAATCATCAGGATTGCTCTACAAGTACAATCGTACTTGTGCCTTTAAATAAACTATGCCATTGAGACGTCAATCATAAAATCCAACAACGTGTCAATTCTGTATTTTAGTAATCTTTCTTTTGTAGAAGATATAGTACCAGAGTTTAGTGCTTTGAATCAGCTGTTTAACCATATCATATTGCAAGAATTTTCCGAGGTAGGTTGGCATGGGAAAGCCCTCTCGTGCCAGCTTAATGGTGGGTTCGAAAAGTTTGTCCCAGGGCAGCTTTCCATACAGCCGGTGTGCTTGTTGATAACCACGGAGTTCTCCTGGTACACCTATCCATTCGCTTCCTGTGACACAAGTATTGAGACATTTCATGAAATCACGGAAACGTTTAGAAACAAATACAAATGTTAACGTTCACCCAAAAATTAAATTCTGTCAATTTACATCGTTCAGCAAATGTAAAAGGACTCCTTTCATTACATTCTCAGGTCACATTTCTTAAATCACAAATGATCAATGTTGTGCATGTGTTGTTTTTGAAATGAATCTAATCTGTCTTTCTCACACAGTGTTTGCAAAGCAATTCCAAGTAAAAATAAAGTTAATTATAATTAAATGCAATTCTATGCATGAATAGTCTGGGAACCTCAACATAACTTTTCATTAAGTGTAACATTCTTGATAAATCTTTATTTGGCAACCGTCTTTACAAGCCAGTCAGTTTGACATCTGAGCTACCCCAGGAAGTTTTCTCAAGAGTAGAAAACAAGCAAAACGAGTCCACCGTAATTCATACATGTCCCCCTAACAAAATGATCCCTTCCTACGCACAATGTCTGTTTGTTCTTTCTAACACTTGCCTATATTCGATTGCATGAAAGGAAGTACTTTATAATAATATAAATGTTCACACATGATATCCAAAAGGGAATAAACATCATAAAGGAATAGTAAATTAATAAATGTTATGTTGTTTACCTGTAATGCCATTACAAATACCTGAGGCACAGTCCTTATTTTATTTACCTGTAGTGAAGATTAGAGACGTCGGACAGCCCTTCAGTAAATCTGCTTTGACACCTTTCGGGACCGTCTCTCGTGAGCTGATGACTTTAACTTTGCCTTAAAAAGACAGAAGACATTCTCACTGAAAACCAGTACAAGTGTCTTTTGGATGTTTGCGGGAAGACATTCCTCAGAATATAAACTATCAAGTCAAACGAGTTACCCATGAAGCAGTCAGAGTATCCCAGCCAGCAAAAGCTAAGAATAACAATGTTATAAAAACAAATTTGTTGTCTAACAAATTTACAGTTTATAGGAATCAACCTAATGAATGAAAACTAAACGTGTTTCGGCCACTTATTCCTTTTTAACATTTTCCTCACATTTTATAATAATAGTAAAATTCCCACATGTTGGCCAAAGATAAATAAACAAAAGCTGTAACATTTGAGCATCTTCAGCGTTGCATAGACTCTGAGAAAACGATTGGCTTTTTAAACCAGCTATTTAAAGTCTCACCCTGGGATGATTTTAAAACAGCTTAGAAAGAGTTCCCAACTATTCTGGGCTCTTATGGGTTACTTTCACCAGTCAAAGTCATGCATTTAAAAAAATTCTACGAAAATGAATGCGAAACCGCATTTACAATACAAGATTTTTAAGGTCATGAGAACCATTTCAGTCATGTGACCCCGCACTTATGATCAGTAGTGTATGTCTGGCCTGAAGCTGTAATTGCCACAGAGGGATATTTGAAAGTGAAACCACATTTTTTTTTTACATTTACATTTTTATGCATTTGGCAGACGCTTTTATCCAAAGCAACTTACATTGCTTTATCCTATACATTTTACATAGGTATTTGCAATCCCCTGGGATCAAACCCACAGCCTTGCGTTGGTAACGCAATGCTCTTACCACTGAGCTACAGGAAAGCACATACCCGTGTTGTCCATAATAGTAAAGATGGATCCCCCTCCCAGGCCCATGCTCTGTGGGTTAACCACTCCAGTACAGAGCAAAGCGGCGATGGCTGCATCCACTGCCGAGCCCCCCTGAAGAAGCATATCCCTATGAACAAAACACATAACTCACCAATACTTAAAGACCCAGATGACCATTCTTATTTTTTTATTTATAGCATAAGTAGCTTATCAATGTATACAATTCATGTACTCTCATAATCTTCAGTTGAAATCTGAAAATGCGCTTCCGCCCTGAAATGTCAATCCATCTGAGATGACGCAAACTAGACGGCTTGAGCAGAGCATCCGTGAACTCCTCCCTTTCCACTGTCAGTCTGCTCCCAGTTTCATTTCAAAATATGTTTTTACACATCCAATCAATTCGAATGAAAACGCAAGCCACAACCACTTATTTTCACCTTGGAATTCCACTCGTAAATATGTCAGAATAAAAACGATCTCAACTTCCCGTTCACAGGGACTTTAACTTGTTTAACACATACAGAAATAAGCTTGACTTTTTTGTAATATTACATCCATTATTCCGCTCTTTAGATTTTGTTGTACTGTTTTAGCCTAATCCGTACAGTTGAAAGTTGAAAGACCCTACAGATATCCTTAATAACACATAGTTTTGAGTTATGCGACACGGATGTATCACTTTTCCTTTATGTGTTTGTGTCAGTATGACAAATGAATACCCCAGAGCTCAATGAACTTAGAGTTCGCCTGCACACTCACTGGAATCTTTTCCTGTGTTCTGTGTGTGCAGAAGCCAGAAACTTGATAGACGATGAATGAGCTCAGATGTCTGATATCACAGAATGTCTCGAAGCAAAAAAGTGAGATCTTTCAAAGTCAGTCGAGGACGGAACATACAAAGGATAAGATTGAATACCATGGCCGTGATCTTTACACGAGTGTAATGAGATAAAGTGCTGTATGTAAATCACATAATGATGTGTAATCATCAGATCATAATATACATGGAAGAAGAGTCTTTAAAAGCGTTTGAGTCAGGTACTGTACAGGTGAGTAAGTTGTTGTTCTGTGATTGGAGACTAGATGACACATTATGAAAGTATCGAGGTACTTTTACAACACTAAAGTCTAATAGGCCCGTAATGAGTTGTACAGCCAGAAAGTCCTCATAGGATAGAAAATGACAAACCAGCCCATAATTCATTTCATTTGGGTCAGGCGGTTTATTTGTATGGTGAAATTAACAAAACACTTTTTATTAAGTTTACTTTTGAATTGTTGGGTTCCAAAATAAGATTTTTCTTTTTCAAAAATCTTGTTTTTTATAATGTTATCATGTTTTAATTGTGCTTTATTGCGTTAGTTAGCTGTATTTTTTGAGTTGTTATTATTATTACTGCACAGAGTTATCTCATTTTAGAGGCTTTTTTTTGTTGTTTGGGTTACAGCATCAGATTCCAGCTGACATATATGCGGGTGTGACATGTAAATATAGCAGTAAAGGTGAGCTGCAGTTGAATTTTTTTATGGACTAATGCATTCATCATTGTGCCCCGAGCGAGACAGTTAAGAGACAGACCATGACACAATGATGTGGTGATGTCAGATCTGAGTAACACTGCAGCGCAGATCTCTCCAGCACAATAGTTGGACACAGATCAAATAAGCACAGTAAGCACTTTTTTCTAAAAGGCCATCAGAAGCGATTCCGGAGTCTGAGAGTTTATTTCTTGCACAACTTGACCAGCATATTGTGCGTATGACACAAAACAGATGCTTTGATTTTACTTGATCGCACAGGTAAGAAAGAACCCCTGATGCTGATGCGAATGCGGGTTCAATTGTGCTCCTTTCACATTCAAAGTTGTTTCTCTTGGGAACTCGACTTTAATATGTCACAAACCATTGAAGGACAATTTATCTGCCTGTGTGGGATATGCCAAGCCACTATAACTAATGTCTTCTGCACGCCTGAGAGTAGGTCGAAGCATGACCCCAGACACAATACCAAAGTCAAGTTCTTTGAAATGCATTCATAAATGAGCGCACACATCAGAACAAGGAAATGTTCTGTAAGCTTGACACAAAATGCAAGAAACACGGATGAAACGCAGAATACGTCACAAGAGTGTAACTTCTGCGGGCTTTGTGCTACAGGTTGATCTTGTTTTATTGCTTTGCAATTTTTGATTGACAATCTGCGAGAGGTTTGGCAGCCAAAGATGCTTTAGTTCTCGCTGGTTTGTTTGTGGTATTCGAAACAAAAGAACTTGGCAACATTTGGGTCTCTTAACTGTCCAGGACAGAATAAAGATATCCCGGTTATATATAATGCAAATTCGTAATGCAAACATAGTAAATTAAGTAGGTTCATTTATTTGCTTAGCTATTAATTTTAAGCTTTAACACATCTGTGCATTCTTTTAGATCACCAAAAAAAAACAAGCGAGTCCAAAATGTCTGACTTTTTGGTTCAAAGCACAGTTCTGTTCGTCCTGGATAAGTCTGCACCTGTGCAAGATCTGGGCATGGCAGTATTAGTATAATCTCTTAATCTAATTATCTCCAACAAATTCATACTTGAAAATTGTTTGAAATCCTTATACATTCATTCTTTATTTAAAAACACTTTTGAAAGCTAAGCAAGAAAAACATTCTATACTGTCAATGCACTATAAGCTTAACTCAACTTGAAAAATAAAATATTTTTTCGTTCTTTTTATGAATGATATTGACGTGAACTTTTACTGATACAAAATAATTTCACGCAAGAATACTTGAATAGAATATATTCAATGCACTACACATATAAAACTTTAAGATCCACAATTTCTTACCTGCCAACATCAGAGCACAACTGAGAGTCCGCAGAAACGGCAGCATGCGTAAAAAAATCGCAGTGTCTCTGTCTGGTGCCCAGAATGATGCAGATGCAGATAACAGCAGTAATGCACATGAAAGCGAGGACGCACAGACAGCAGCGTCTGGACTGAGATTTAGCCATGCTGCTTTCTGCGCGTGTCCGTCAGGTAATGAGACGCACGCGCTCCTGAGCGACTTTGAAGGCTGGGGGCGGAGAAGTCTCGCGGCACAATAGAAGTGTTTCGAAATGTTTTATTTGCACAGCCTGTACAAGCGAATGGCATTTCATAAGCTTACTTGACATTCAATACATGTACAGAAAAAAAGAGAAAAGAACAAGGTGTTACACTATAGACACCCACAGGCAAGTGACGGCACTGTTTAAATCCTTTTACCCCGTGCAACGCCATGAGTGGCTTAAATAAATTGGTTATTAATATGAATCAATAGTTAAAATGTAAGGGATAATGCACAGGCAGCCGGTTGTTATGGCAGAAATGAGCCCCGACAGTGTGATCAGGAGCCGACGCGAAGCGGATCTTCTATCACACTGAAGGGGTTTATTTGGCGATAACAACCTTGCCACATGAGAATAAACTGGACATGAAATGTTAACGTGAAATATTTTATTAGCTCATTTTTAACCAATTGCAAACCTTCCGTGAGGAAAAGCCGTTTCGGTTTTAAGAAACGACGTTGTTTCGAGCAGGCAATTTGGTTTAATCGTTTGTAAATATAATGTCATATTTGTTATTAAAAGACATATGAATATTTAATTTGTCAAAAAAAAAACTGTCAAAATGATGTGCTGGATTCGGGTTGCCGTGTTCGGGTTGTTAGTTTTGAGAAGTTGTTATCTGGAAATAACGAAACTGCAAAATTGGCGACTGTCCAATAAGAATCAAGCATTCCAACGAGCCGCGTAATAAAGCAATTGTGCTCGTCATAACACTATTAGAGGCGTGGCTTCGGTTGAGGCATATCCAATCAGAATTTAATGTTAAGACAATTATTTACATGTGTGGCATGCTGAATTGTCTTCGAAATTGCTGTTGTAAACCTAATTTTGAAGGCATTTTGGCAACATGACGACCCTTTGATAAAAGAAGTACAACTATTTTTTCTCATTATGTTTCAATTAAATGTTATTTGCACAGCGCTTTTTACATTTCATTGTTTCAAAGCAGCTTTACAGGAAGAAAAACAACACAAAAAGAAAATCACACACAGAGCAAATGTTCGTGGTTAGTAAGGAGAGCTTTTAATAGCGATTTGTTTGAAGATGACAAACTTTCGTCATAAAAACGTGAAAAGTTTACAAAACTTGGCACCTCCATTGTTCTCTATCAACATTAACGCACTCACATACACCGTATTATCCAACAAACAACTCCACTTATTCAAAATACAGTTTAATCAAAACAAATAAATGTGAATATTTCCTTTTTGTTTTGTTCAATGTTCTCCCATTTGAGGACTTCCAAGAATTATGTGCAATCAAGAGCATCACATTTAAAAGCATCACATTGTCATGGTCCTGCCTCTTGTCATGCTTTTCCAGTCTTGTGGCAGTCCCACGTGTTTTATGTGCCAGCGCACGGTCATTGTTGGTTATGATGTCCATGCGCTCATCCGTCTCATCTCTTGATCCCCCCCTCGCTTCCTCGTTTAGTTTCCCATCAGTGTTTCCCCACACCTTCCCCTTCTTAATTACCCTTTGTTAGTTCCCTATTAATGTCCTTGTGTTTGCTGTCTTGTGATTTGTTTTGTTTGCTTTGCACGAGACTTTGCCAAGTGGATTATCATATGTGGATTGAACCGTGTCTTGATGCCGTGTTTCCATAGTTCTGTGAGTGTAAATTTTGACCCTGTTCTTCTATTTTTGCCCTCTTGTTGGATGTCTTTTGTGTGAAGTTCTTTTTTTCGTTAGGTTTTACCCCCATGGTGGGCTTCTTTGTTTTGTTAATAAACTTTGTTATTGGTGACCCGCTGTCTGCACTTGGGTTCTCTTCCTTGCACAACCCCTGACATCACATATCATAACATAAAACTCTTTGAGAGCAAATTCTATCCATATTCATTTTTTAAGAGTTTATTGAAGGTTTTGTGCCTTTTCTGAACAAATAGTCAATGACATTCATGTTAAAGATGAGATGAGGCACATGTGACCTTGACATGCCTTCTGCTGCAAGCCTCTCCCACAACCTTCCCATCATTCCTTGGAAAACCAGCAGAAACATTCGAATCTCTGCCTGTGTGTTTTATAGTTTCTGAAGAAAAGATGAACGGGATAGTCTTTTGAATGACACGTGCATATTTAGGCACAGTGTGTGTCATTTCCAGGAATTGCTCTCTTTACCTTAAAATGGTGGGAATGTAGAAATGTTGTTTTTATCTGATCGGGTTGTGTTGACAGTTTGGTCTTTGATATTTCTCATATACACATAGAGTTCTAACAAACAGCTAATTTGAAAATAACCAGTAAGAGCTGTAATAAAGACATTTTTCAGTCTCCTATATTTCTATGACCGTTGGCTGGAAAATCATGGGCTTGTTATAATGAAATTTGTTGCGTCCTTGAATTGAAGGCTGTTCTTTTTATCTGACTGCATCTGAATCTCATTAAATAGAGCAGGCAGTATAGTCAAAGTAAGATTCATCCATCAAATTATTTTGGGAATATCTAGATGTTTTTGTTTTTAGGAGACTTGTGTTTGTATATGTATTTATGGTTTACTGTGTTGTTGTTGGCCGGCGGTCGTCCTTGAGGTATTTAATAAAGTAATTTAACAGCCGGTGGCCCCTCACGGACGACCGCCGGTGAACAACAACACAGTAAAACATAAATGCATACACAAACACAAGTTCGGGCCCGGTCCTCTCTCCTCGGCGGTCCGGTCGCTCGTTCCTTTTATATGCTCCCAATCTCCCACGAGATTCGAGCCCGGTGTGCGCACAGCTGGTGCTCATCCACAATTACTCGAACCACGGTCTCGCCCCGCCTACTCTACTACAGTTTTCAATACTGACAAAATATCATTAATTGTACATTGCCAACCGGAATCATCACAAGAGAAACGAAAGACTTTCAGATTCACCAACTGACAGGATTACTCTCTGATTTCTGGGAAAGTGTTCTGCACATGAAGGTTTCTTGTTGCTTGTTGGTTAAAGTTAGAATTTGTATTTTTATCTTGAGAAAATATTTTTTTTTGAATAGTTTAGTTTGTAAAAGAGGTCTGGTCATAACGCAGGAAATAACCAAATTCTATTTTCTCAGCACTCATGATAGTAATCTATAACACATGGAAAGAACCCCAAAAGTGTTTTGCATCTCTTGGCAAAGGTTTTATTATGTGAAACATGAGTGATGTTCGTCAGATGGTGAGTGATCTCATAAAGCCAGTTTGATAAGTCTTTCTGCATAGTGAAACTTAAGTTGCCAAATGAGTCAGTTTTTACAAGGATCGAATGTTTTGCAACTAACAATTTCCCCAAAATTCAACATCAGTTGTGAAACATCAATCACAGTAAGAGGTCTATTTAAATACAGCAATCCCATAAATACACAAGTAATTGTGCTTTAAACTGGTTTCTGTTTATTCTGGTTTGTTAGTCTAGTGTTTTTCAAAACTATACAGTAACATCCTGGGAAAACCAAGTTGTATTACAACAGGGTGTACATTAATCAGATATTAGTTTGAAAGATATAGTCCCCATGTCGGTTCATGATATAGAACACTTTCTTAAACACAAGCCCTGACAAATCTCATGTCAGATAATCTCTCTCATAGCTTCTGTATGAGAGCTGCAGGGGCAGGAATTTGAGTTCTGCGTCTCATCTGTTCATTAACTCTAAACTCAGAAAAAAATCTAACATTCTCTTTGGCACAGAGGAGTGAGAGAGCTCAACAATGTGTATGAACACAATGAGACAGTTCGCTAATAACAGTAGATGGCAGTAGAGAGTTCATTGCAAGGACATGGAAAGTGCAGGATTCAGTCAAATATCCTGATGACATTTAATATAAACATTTTACGAAGGGTTCACAGTTGGCCTAGAGACTTTTATTTTTTAGAAAATATATTCTAATTTTACATTTCTTTAAATCTTATTTTATACAACTTCACATCCTAATGTCTCAGTTTACCGTAACCAACAATAGACTCTGAAGATTGCCTTTTAAGAATTGTTAGAAATCTATCTCCTGGTGCTTTACAATGACATTTTAATTGAACTAATATCTAATGAAACTTTTTCATAACCATATCATACATCAAAAAATATAAATCATGATAAATTGTTATTCATAATAAACAATTTATTTGAACACTTATTTTATTTTATAAACAAAATTTGAAGAACCTTTATTTTTGGTGAAGCAGGTGAATCGGGTGAACAGAGGCGCACGAGGAGTTCAATGGTGTCCAGTAACATCATTTGCTCTGATGGTTTTACCATGAGGGCATTTGTTCCTTAATAGCTTGTGTGTAAACTGATGTTTACTTAAAGTGACAGTTCACCCAAAAATGAAAATTCTGTCATCATTTGCTCACCCACATGTCATTTCGTACCTGTATAAATTACTTTGCCCTGATGAACACAGAGAAAGATATTTTCAACATTAACTGCAAAAGTAGAATAAATTAAATCGTAGTCAAAGGTGCACCAGAACTGTTTGTTTTCCTAAATTCTTCAAAGTATCTCACTTTGTGTTCAACGGAACAAAAAAGAGACATTATTTTTTTCCTACTATGGTAGTTTTGTCATGTCGCGGAACTCAAAATTGCAAACATTATTACAAATATCTTTCTTTGTGTTTAACAGAACAAAGCCATTTATAAAGGTTTGAAATAACCTGTAGGTGAGTAAATGATGACAGAATTTAATTGTTTAAGTGAACATTCCCTTTAAATGATATGGGCCATTGATTAAAATCTGACATCTCTCTCCTCTCAATCCCTTGTTTTCTGCTGTTCTCCATCAGACTCGAGCCGTCAGGTCAAGCCGTGTGTCCTGTGTGTGCTATTTAAAGGAACACTCCACTTTTTCTGGAAATAGGCTCATTCTCCAACTCCCCCAGAGTTAATAAGTTGAGTTTTACCGTTTTGGAATCTATTCAATGATCTATGCTAAGATATGCTAAAAGTGCTTTCGCCAGACCCGGAGATCGGCTGAATAGATTCCAAAACGGTAAAACACAACTTATTAACTCTTAAGGATTTGGAGAATGAACCTATCTCCAAATAAAGTGGAGCGTTCCTTTAAAAAGCAACATAGCCCACGCGGTAAATAAATGAACCTCACCTTCATCAGGACGTGCCCCCTCTGGAAAAACTCTTAATAAAACAAGGAGCCCATCTGCCACGAACTCCATTCATTCATGAATTCATTACCTGAGTGTTTATATCTTCTATTAGATGATTTTCTGAATCTTTACATCTACATTTTCATTTATTCATTTGGCAGACGGTCTTATGACCTAATTCTTAATTTCTGGCATTTGAGGCCAAATATTGAAGGGTTGGTTCAGCAGCACGATAGCGTTTGCTAAGCACAAAGCTCATTGGGATCTTCTGCCTATTAAAGCAATCACTTTAAATCAAGATTGATTAATGGAAAGAGTGAATCCTCAGGGAGGTTTTAGAAGTGGAGTGACCGGCAGAAAGACAAAGGTCTTCGTGTTTCCATAAATACACTTTATAATTATTCCGTCCCCTTTGTGTCATACAAACCCCCACCTCACTTTCCCCCTAACAAACCTTCAGAACACGTTATGCATTTTTATTGAATTATTTGTTTATTGCGTTTGCATTCGTTAATCAGTTTTCATTATTTTCAGAAGGACGTGAACGACCACATGTTTTGGCACCTGTATTCGTTTGTGTCTTCTGAAATAATTGTGTTTTTATAAGGTGCCACGTGAATGTGATGTTCTGTAAAGTTTTCAACGTTGCTTTGCTATTTTGGAGGATGTAATGTTTAAATGCACTGGGGGGCAAATAAACGTATTAAAAACTGCATAAACCAAGTGCACATCTCTCCTCCACTCAGGCGTGGATGGTTTCCAAAGGAATCTTCATTTCATTGAGGCAGCCTACGGGTTGTGCTACAAAATGAAGAAAACAAGAAAAAAGTATTATAAAATGAATTGCGATACAGTGTTCTTTGGGTTCTTTGCAGTAATACCACACTGTAAAATCAAATATTTTACAGGATTCTACTGTTTTTTTTTTCTTTTTTTTTCAAATAATAGAAGTGCACTGCGAATTTACAAGAAAAACATGAAAAGAACTGTATTTACCGTATTTTTCCGGCACCCCAGATCCTAGAAAATTTCTGTTTTGTTAAGGGATTTTTTACAGTAAAATACTATAAAAATACATAAAACCTATAAATATGTAAATATACATAAATAGACTGCAAATGTTCATGAAAAACATACAGTTTTACACCCCAGTATCCAGAAAGTTTCATTTTTAACAGGATTTTTTTTCAGTGTATAGAAGAACCGTTTTTTGTTCCCTATGCCTTTAAAGCAAAGGTTCCCTTCTTTTATATATTTTTAAAGTTTGTAGGAACCTTGTTAATGCGCCACAAAGTTCAGCCAAATATGAACGTCATTAGCTGAATAACTTCACATAGGCACAATTCATTGCTTGGCTAATGAGTTTCATGAACAAATGGGTTCATATGAGAATTATAAAACATTCATGGTGTTGTCCCGATTACAGAAATTAAACATTATAAGACTTGTGGGCGTGAACAAATATTTTCATAATGATCAAATAAATGGGAAAAATTACATTTCATCGCTATCCATCTAAAAACTTGGAAGTCCAAATTCACTGTTTATCCAGAAATTGAAAACGCTCTCAAGCTGCTTCTTGATAAATTATTAAACCATCTGATGAATGTTTCACACGCACCAAACAGTGCCAATAGACGAAGGTTAATCGAGAGAGCGAGCCGGGCCGGGAAGGAAAACACAAATACAGCATTCAGCCCAGAGGTCAGCCTGGCTGCAGGGGGTCATGTCTCGGGTTAAAACCCTGCAAGGCTTTTCACAATGAATGGTGAAGTAAATACACTCCAGGTATTTTTAAGTGGAAGCTCTGAAAATGATCTTAGCGGGGGAAACCGAGAGGTCATAGATTGTAAGATGAGAAAGGAAAATGCTGATTGGAATATTATACTGCAAATGTCGCCAAGTGGAAGGTAAAT
Organism: Triplophysa bombifrons; assembly: GCA_029783895.1. Lineage (NCBI taxonomy): Eukaryota > Metazoa > Chordata > Actinopteri > Cypriniformes > Nemacheilidae > Triplophysa > Triplophysa bombifrons. Next base: position 18,097,775 of record CM056471.1, read on the forward strand.
GGCAGGGCTATATGTTGACATTTTCTGAAGAAAACACTCACTTTGAGACACGAGAGGCTTAGCGGAGTGTTGGAAAGTCTTTATTAGCGCAATGCCATAATTTATGAAACTATTTCTGTTTTTCTGTTTATTGGAGTGTGAGGAACATATCTTGTTTTCGCTCCCTTGAATGCAAATGGGCCAGATTAAACCCCGAGGCTCCAATGTCCCCTGCTGCACAGAGAGAGGAGAGAGTATCTCTTAAAAATACTACAAATTTGTCATTTGAAACAAAGTTGGCGAAAGAACTCAAAAGTTGATTTATTCAGTATGCGAAGACCAGATGGAGCAGAGGAGAGCGTCAGGTGAGATCGGGAGAGACATGTCAATCAAACAAGAAGGAAGCAGCGATGCAGGCCAGAAGATGGTGAGCTGAAGTGAAAGATTCCATTTTACCCTGGAGCGAGCGAGATGGAGACACATATGACAGTAAAAACACACTCTCAGGAGAGTGTGTGGAGAAGAAACTGCTCTTTCCGTCTCAAACACTCTCACCACATACACACAAACACTGGAAACGAGGTTTTAACTCTTTTGGGTTTAAAAAGTGACATAATGCACATAAGTGCTTTCACTCTCGTGCAGATGCTCCAGGACTGAAGGAACGCAAACAAGCAGATGGCACTTTTTAAAAATGGTCCCATCTGATCAAGAAAAATCTGGCCTCCTTTCAGCCAATCAGCATCTTTTATGTAGCTCTTGCAGCATGTGCATGGTTTGGTCGTTTCTCACATCAGCACCATTAAGAGTGGACTGAAAGCCGTCTCATGTAGAATTAAGACTGACCTTATTCGTTTTGATGGTAGTGTCCATCAAAAATGATGTTTGACTGCTCCGTGTCTATCAGAGAGGAAGTCTGCGAGCAATCGTGGTACATGAGTCGAAGAGAACTCTAGAGGAATGCATGTTTCCTTTTATGAATAACCAAAAGTTGTCAACCAAATTCTAGATTGAAGCTTTTGGATTGCAGAACATCTCCAAATTAAAAGTCAACGCAAAAAAATAAAATCTTTGTTGAATAAGACAAATAAAAAAGCCTATTCAAGGGCTATCTATTGTGACTTTATGCTGTGGGGCGTGTTGTCACAAAACAACAATTTTTCAGTTTTATATTTTAACTATTAAAAAAATCTCTAATCTGCATTAATTTCTGCCACATTTTCATGTAGCCTCCGTCTCCTTTAAAACAAGAAATCTGAGTGAAAAATGTTTTTAATATAAACTGTAAACAGATGGTAGGCCTACAAAATACTCATGATTATTTATTTCATAATTTCCTTTGAATGGTTGTAATTCAGACCTGGATTCAGTTCACTTGTCTCTACATACGTCACATTCATTAGTAAATGAATATCCTTTATGTTCATTGCAAGGCAGTTTGACGTAACTTCTTATTTTGGCAGAGAGAAAGAGAGAGAGATTCCCTTATTAAAGCTGAAATATAGAAGAGCGCGTTCTATGGGGTCATTAACATCCCGCGTCACGAGGGACTGAACAAACTCCACGCGAACGACCTGTGCGACGCTCTAACGCGCGCTGCAAAGTCCTTTACGCGCGCGATTCGCACCTGTGCAAGGACGCGTTTGGACATTCACTATATTTTTGTCTCTGTGACTCTAAAACTTTGAGTTTGCCACGGTTTGGAGGTCAAAATGAGCTCCTCCATTGCAAAGAGCGATTCCACCACATCATTGATCCACAAACCCACTGCAGCACCGACACACCGGAGACCCGGGAACCGCGCTGACCACCGGCACACCGGCGGCAATGAGGATTCCTGCTGGACCGAAGAGTGCGATGCCACCTCCCGGAGACCTTTGTGCCAACCCAAGCACGCCCGAAACGGTGGAAGCAGAGGAGAAAATACTCCGAATCAGACCCACGACGGACCGGATCGTCATGGTAAGGGACACCGCAAACCATCAAAGCATCATCATACTGTTGACCCCCCGGTCCAACTCCACGGGAATTCCCGCAGCAGCCGGACGCCTTCACCGACTCCTTCTCTCTCCAGACGTTCGGAGGAAGCTGCGATGTTCTTCGAAACCAAGGACAGACATCGGATCGGCTCGAATCAAAGCCTCACATCCAGCCCAGCTGCAACATCAGCACCACGTAAACCAGACGGCACGCGAGCCCCCGGGAGAGGGAGCGCGTACAGCGGCGCGCTTGATGCAGACCTCCATCCTATAGTCAAATCAGTGTTTGGACAGGTAGGGCGAGTACATTATATCACAAACTATACATATAAACATTTATCTGCATACCATTCCGCTAATATAGTCACTTACTGCAAAGAAACGCTCTTTACATTTGACGATGATATGAATGAAGCCCTTTGGAGTCTTTCAAATACACTGCTTTATTAACATTATACAACAACAGTGCAATTCATGCTTTGCTTAAAATAAAATTTGGTGTAAAATTAAAAGTGAGTGCACTCAACAGGCTTTAATGGTGTTAAATAGAAATACAATGTTTTTTATGAGTGGACACGTCTGATGCTTACCAACTTTGTAGCGCAGTGGTTAAAGATCTGGCCATGGGGACTGAAAGAATGTTGTGTTTAAATTCTGCAGAGGGATTTGTTTTTATAACAGTATAGCAAAAGTCAATTGAGGTAAACGGGTCAGTTAAATTATTAATATGCTATGGAATATGATTATCATTCTTACTCATTGACTTCACATACAAACAAAAGTTGACTCATGATTCATGAAACTTATTGTGCATACAGGACCTTTTGAGAAACTTGTAACAGGAGAGCACAAGTCTTTGGGGATATGATCTCTCAATGGTCAGCTTTTGATGAAAAAACTGAATTATGCATAAGGCTTTGATGAAGAAAGTGAGCGGGTTCTACTTTGTCAGGCTGGATTCAGAGTTAATGGTGAGGTGTCAAATTGTGGTCGATTTTACGTCATACAGTCAAAACAATCACCATCATGTTTGGGCAATGGTCCATTCTTCTTCTTTTCTAAAGTGTATTCGTTCACTGTCTTCTACCGCTTTATATCTCATGAAAATAACTTGCCTGTGACAGAAATGATACCTTCCATGTATGGACATGTTTCCTAAATTTAAGAATCGTTTTACATGAGGCTAATTATGATTGGAAATTAAACATGAACACTTTTTTTGAATTGTGAACAAACAGGTAAGCACCTTTTGCACATCTGATCTGGCAGATAAGTACACAGTCCACGCAAAGGAGCAAATAGAAAAAAGCCCCTCACATTTTCGTAGCCTGCACATTCATTTAATAACAACTTTTAGTACATGGATTAAATAGATCAACTGAAGTCAAACACCTTGAATCAAGTGCCGTCGCTTTTTAATAAAGATTTGCAAGCTATGACAATGTGCACCAAATTATGAAGAGTTTTACCTTGACGGCTGTTCTTGTCAGGTTTAGCTAATTCATGAATCATATTTGCCTTCAAGGATGTTTTCAACAGGAGACTTTGTCAGATGTAGATGACTTAAGTTAAGCAAAGTACGCGGAGGAAGAATAAACCCGGGTTTTAAAGCCTTTCAAAGCTTTTTGTTTTTGTGTGTAAAGACACAAAAGTCTATTATTCAATCACATCCTGATAGTCAGAAACTCAATATTGTCAAGAGCCCGGTTGTTTCATTTAGGCTATTTGTTTTACTTTGGCTTGGATTTAAGCACCTTCCAGCCATCATTGGTCTTTGGCTTGTAAATGTCACACACTGAAGAGATTTCTCCTCAATGTAGACCTCTGCAAAAAATTGAAAAGCTGCAACATTTCTTCCGAGGATATTCCGACTTGGGTGACACAAACAACATGGACACACGACTGCTGCAGAAATGCAGAAAAATCCTCCATCTTACGAGAGCAGAAACACTGCTTTAATTAAAGCGCAGACGTGTCTGATTATCTTCACAGTGGAGTGATGTTCCTCAAATGCGGAGTTTCATATTTCCTTATGTAACATCACGTCCCGTGTACAATCCCTACAGAAATCATTCTCCGCCAGCAGGCGCTAAATATAGAAGCTCAAGACCTGATTAGAGAGGAGAGGAAAGCTGTCTTTTTGTGCTGGAGTGAAAAAAATCGAATCCATTAGCTACCTGACACGTGGGGAATCAAGCCTTGCACGTTTTCCTCCTCAAACCGATCTGCATATTTTAAACATTCAGTGTTTCTGTCTGCAATAATGGTCGTCATTTAAGTGTCATTTTCAATACTTTATATAAGGAGGATTTGCAAACTGAGTGTTGCTTAATGATATTAGTATCCGATCTACTCAATGTGTATCAAGGTTTAAGCTTCCTTACTGCATTACACTACAGAATGAATCTAAAAAGCACCAGAGTTGTACGTCTTTCTCCAACACAATCTCACTGGAATTCATAATTTTTTTACAATGTGGCAAATTCAGAACTTAGTATGTTTTATTTCAATTTGCTTTGTGCTAGTGCCGTTATTATTGGGGAGGGTTAGTATGATATTGTTCTAATAATAATACTTTTATACGATTCCCATCGGACAAGTTCATACTTGTTAGACACTTTTAAAATAGTTACAATTCAATTCCTGTAAAGTCAAGTTTTCAGTTGTGACAAATAGAGAACCACTTTATATTAATGTCCATCTTTTGCTAAAATGAACCAAAACTGTCAAATATGAGCACTTACATTGTTCACTTTTATTAGTAAACTGTATAAATGATAGAAATATGAAACGTAAATTCAAAACATTCACATAGACTTCACACAGAAATTTTAGCATTGTGATAGAAATGTCTGTAAATATTCCAGATTATCCCACATATCTATTTAGAAATAAGAGGACATTTAACATTTCGTCTAAGCAAACGTGATCTATAAAATCCATGTTTACAAATTTAAATAGAGTCGAAGGAAAAGATGAACAAAAAGAAGATAAAGTTGTTTTTTAATATAATTTTTATAGATTTTTATATATGTAATAGTTTATAGATAGTTGACAATTGGGGATTAGTTAGTTGAATGCCAAACAGGTTATTTCTTTTTATACACATCACAGAATTTCATGAATAGTTATTTTTAGTTCATTCTAAACTGCTTTTAGAAATGTTGTGATCTGAATCTTCATCAGTCTGTTTTCTTGTCAGATTTATTTTAGCCGCAGTGTGTCGCAGAAGTCCATCTGCTCAAAATCTATACTCTCTCTCTCTCTCTCTCTCTCTCTCTCTCTCGGCAGCGTAGATTAATATCCTAAAGCTGACATCACTTGACCTGCCTTACGTTTGATAACAAGGAATTATGCCACTAACCCAGTTATGAGTATGTGCTGCATATCTCAAAAACTACCGCCGATGCGTAAAGGAGAAAATAAGAGGAAGACATGCGAGATTTTATTTGTGTGCACACTTTCTCTCTCAAAATAATGCACTGTCAGTCTCTGTCAACTCACTTTTATCCTTCCTCCCCCTGCTGTGATGGAAACAGGAAACCAAGAGGAAAAAATAGGAAGTATGACAGACCTTGATGTGTTATGTAAGAAAGACACAACATTAAGGCTGGTATGCCTCTCGCTCTTCCAGCTCCATTTTTACTGATTCTTTTGGCTTTTTCGGGAACATTCTGTGGCTCCCCCCTCCTCAGCCCGCGTGGGTCAGACCGACCTTGCAACGAGGGTCTGGGGGGGGGATGATGCAGGGTGGAAAGCATTTAGGGAGATGAGCGAGTGAGGATATGTGAATAAGCGATAAAAGCTGTGTCGTAAATTCCGCGTCATTTTCTGTTTCAATACATCTCAAAGTCTGAGCTATTTATAGAAGCGAATGTGTTTTGTATTGGGCCGTGGATTGCAGGGGAGGAAATGCAGGATTTGACGCCTTTCTCAGTCTGTGCAACAGAGAGGAAGACAGAACCATGAAATTATTTTATTTTCTTATTGCTCAAAATAAATGAGACAAAAGTTAAAAATGAATATAATTATAATATGAGGTACGATTTTTATTAATTGGTTAATGCTACAATTCGAAACCTTTTTTTGTTGTTGGTAATAATAAAGATTAATGAATGAGCAAATACATTAATATATCAGTGTTCACGCTCAAATCATTCCAAACCTGTATGACATTCTTTCTCGTTTTTTGCACAGCACAAAAGAAGACATTTTGAGGCCAGACCAAATTCAACCCAATTGACTCCCATTATATTGACACCAAACCACCAAGGACATTTCTCAAAATTTCTTTTGTATTACACTCAAAAAAAATGGTGCTATATCGCACTAAAAGGGGTCCTTTGTTAACCATAGAGGAACCACTTTTAGAGAACCACATTTTTGTGATTCAGTGGTTTTTCAGAGGTTCTTTGGGGTGACAGAGGTTCTATATAGCACCGTTTCCGTAAAGAACCTGTTAAATGTCGAAGCCCTTTTTGACCCTACACATAAAAACGCATGTCGGAACTAAAATGATGGTAACTCAAGATTTCTTTGGAATACAGAGTTATGGTTGGTCTCGTTTGAAAAAAGAAAATTAGCTGATTATTGCTAAAAAAAATCTTTGATTAAAAAATACATTACAAAAACATGGGTCGCAAAAGGATAACAAAATATCAAAGCACACTCTTTATGAAAAAGAATCAATTACTCTCCCTACATTAATTATTTAAAAAATCATATGTATTTAGAAAAAAGATTTTGTTGACAAGAAGATCAGGAGCGTGCGTTAAGGAGGTCAGTTTTAATGTCCTGTTGACTTCGTGTTCGTGTGTATGTAGCAACTAAACACAGTGCTACCGGAGATGCTCGGCGCTACCCGAGGCGAGCACTTGACACTCTCAGGCACAGCAGGTGAGTGTGAAGAGTCCAGCGGAGAGAAAGTCGCGGTGAAACCAGAGAGAAGTGAAAGGAAAAGTAACAGCACTTCTGAAGAGTTCCTGCATTTTTCATGCTTTGAGAAGAATGTGAATGAATATTTCAAGAGAAATGTTTAATTCTGTCAGCAACTCGTCTCCCCTTTGAGTAACCCGCAAGAAAAATATGTGTTAAAGTAGACGACCTATTCAATATTTCTAAACACATCAATCATTACAGAGGTATTTTAATAGGTTTTTAGTTCTTTGGCCTTTTTTTGGAAAACCCTTCAAGAATTTTATGAAAATGTTTGTTCTTTGGACAATATCTGACCATCACTGATACAGGTTTGTTAAGATAAGCAGAGATAACTTTTCAAGGTTTGTCAACATCATTTTTCACCATCTGTCCTCCGAACTAAAAGGATTCAAAAACACGATTCACTGTGAAGTGTGTAAAATATTCTAGAGTGTGTGTGTTTAGCAGACACTTTTGTCCGACCTGAAGAAGCTTAAGGTTCTATACATTGGATCAGTGCATGTGTTTCCTGTGAATCAATCCCATGACCTTGACGTTGCTATAGTAACACTACATGAGCTGAATTAGAAAGTTTAAAAAGCGTCTGTACAGCAGAGGCGGATGTGAACATCAGTGTGTGTTCATCTTTGCTTTTTTTTAACTGGCCGCCTGTGGCCGTGTCCGACGGGATTATCTCTGCCCTGACATTGTGCATTAAAGGAAGACGTTCATATTAACACCATTGGAAGAATCTTCTTATTTATGTTTTGCCTCTGTGGAACACAAAAGAAGATATTTCGAGAAATGTAAATAGTTTTGTGTTTGCAGTATATGGAAGTCAATGGGGGCCAATGTTGTTTGGTTGCCATCGTTCTTCAAAATGTCTGTATGTTGTGCAGTATTTAGTAAATCTTACGCAAGTGTTTTATTCTGGAGAAGAAGCGTGTTGTTGACAGGAGGGGGCGGGCTTCAATCAGCCGTTCAGACTAGTATAGTATAGCAAGATGACTAACATTATTTACATCACCTTCAAGCACGTACATGTAAACTGTCATAACCTAAACATTCTGTAATCACTCAGGTCAACACACTGTGATGCACACTTAACAAAATAAACATTACTGTGTATGATTGGTTGAAACAGATGATGTCATTAAAATAGCACATACGTTAGACCAGCTAAACAAGTTCTGGCTAACTTGGAACGTTTATACGAAACGGTTTTTTTTTACCTCCGAACATTCCTGTAAGTATGACAGGCGTGAAAAGACTATTTGTTTATTCACGCGTTTATGGTTATGCAGTTGCTTACAGAACACAAGTGCAACGCAGCCTTCATGAGTGTGTGTAGTGTGAGTGTGTACGTGATATGCGCATGTGTGTTTCTGCGCTGCTGTTGCGTGTTCTCATACTGAGTTGACATTATGAGAGTGGACGGTGCCTGGTTCTGATTTCTGATGTGTTCTGAAGTTCACAATGAGCCTCCGGTGAAGAGGCCGACTTCATCGGGATGAATCATCCTCACTAACAGAGAGAGAGAGAGAGAGAGAGAGAGAGAGCATGCATGAGTAACCAAAGTATGATCGGCAGAAAATTAAGCAAGGAAGGTTAAATGTGGATATGATAGTGGTGTCCCGGAGGAAAAATGTATTTCTCAGATGTATTTGATGGAGTTCACTGTTGCGTTTCAAAAGTATCAAGTTAAGCTCGGATGTTTCTTTGTTTAGGGGAAAATAAACAGTGAAAATGAGGCCATTTTTCAAATACATAAAGAGTACGGAGGTGTAAAATAAATGAGATTGTAAAATTAAAATAATCTGGATTAGGGTCAATTTGATGATAAATGTTTGAAGGGTTTGGTTCCAAAATGAGATGTTCAAAATTCATGTTTTGATTGTGTTTTATTGTGTTAGGCCATGTTCACACTTGACTTCTTTTTTAGACAAGAAAAGTTGACAAAGGCGCTTTTTTGTAAAAATAACAACGCTGGCCGTGTTTAGTAACAAATAGCAGCAGATGGCCTTGCTTCGGAGGCAGCGTCTGTGCAAAAGGCAACTCAGAGAAACAGATAGGCAGCGTAAATGAAGTCTATTTGAATCATAAACAGAGAGCTTCTTTGCAACAACCTATCACTTAAAAACTACAATACTTATTTCTCGCTAGAGAGAAATTGTTGAAAGTAAATTATCTTTTCGAGCTTGAGCCTTCTCGACCAATCACGTTCCAGGCATTGAAATTATTTCAACATCGAAATACGCTCTGAGCTGCAGAAAAAGACGCTCAGGACGTTTTTTGAAAACACGGTTTACTCCACAGAATTATAATGTAAAACAGACGCTAGTAGCTTCAAAAAGTCTGAACACGGCCATATTAAGCTGTATTTTTTTGTTTTGTTTTGTTATTATGGCTTAAATCAAAACAAATCAACTACAGTTTGATTGCTATTAATTGTAATGCAGGAAAAAAAACATGCTTTTTAACATAAATGATCTCCGTTTGGATCCAAACTCTTTTATTGTATTGAGATCTTCAGTCATATTGAGTTGTGATTGCAGAATTGACTAATCATAAGGCGCGTCCCAAATTGTGCACTTATACACTATTCTACACCATTTTGTAGTATAAATAGTTTGAATAGTGCGATTGAAAATTCTTAAAAATGGTGTGCACTTTAAGTACCCAGATAATGCACTTTTTGACTGCAATTATGAAGTGTGGAACTGTGAACACTTCACGCACTCAACAGCCGATTTTTGCTGAACTAGTGGAAGAGGAGCGGGGCTATCCGACGCTGCACGAGCAAAACTCTTCAACTATGATGATGATTAAAGTCAAGCTGGGCAAAACACATGAAAACTACATTAAACGTACAATGCACAAATAGATTTTTATTTGCATGCATTATGCCTTGAATAAATCTATTTAGGATTCCATTTTGGACGTCAATGGAGTGAAAAGTCAAGTGTGACTGCGCCTTTAAGCAAAAGTCTATTTGCTCTCCATTTAATTTCACGATGTCTAGGAGAAAACCTGAGATATTATAGAGGCCGCTTCATTGGTTTTTCTTAAAGGATCGATGGAGATGTCGGTTTTAAGGTTGCTCTTTCAAGGTTTTTCAACATCGTCTCAGAAACTCCTTCTAAAAAAGCTCTCCTTAAGACTAAAAATGAGAATGTTAAAAAAGTCTCTAACGTCTCCATTAAGGTCATCTCCTTTTGTGTACAGTGGAAACAAATCAGATATATTTTTCTTTCTTATAAGGAAGTCAAAAGAAAGGAAGAGCATTAAGGTTCAGACATGATGATATGACACTATGGACGAATGGCATCTCGGCAGGTGAATTCTGGGAAAGGCTTCCTGTTGCCCCCTTACAACCTGCAGTGGCCGGACAGTGAGCTGTGATTTGGCATCGCCGGCGTATCCGTGCCTGCCGCGGCCGCATCTCACCTTTGCACGGGCAGCTTTTACCGTCTGGATTTCCACACTGCCCGCCGTAGCCGGGTGGCATGACTGTAAACTGTATGTGTGTGTCTGAGTGGTATTTTTAGCTCCGCAGCCTCACAAACGTATGTGTGCAGTCGACTGCGTTCGCACGCGCTGTCGTGTGTGTACATGTGTGTGCGCGTTTGGCTGAGTGTCTCCAGCATCTTGCTCGAGGGAAGGTGATACGCTGCACGAGCCTCTTTGTCTGTTGTTGCCTTGTTTGGATGGACACTCGTAACGCCGAGCAGCAGGGAGCGAGAGAGAGGGAATGAGTGAACTGGGAGGGAAGGGGGAAAAGAAGGGAGGGCGAGAGAGAGAAAGCAAGTGAACCAGCAATCTTGGCTTTCCTCTTCTAGCAGCCCTTCACATTGAGAAACATTTCCACTTTTTCACTCCATTTTCTCTCTCGGCGTCCTCTCCTCCCTCCATGTCACCTTGACGTCCCGCATCACCACCTCTGGATCATCTGCTTTCTTCCAATCCATCTCTGTTTGAAGATAAGCCTGCAAACCTCATCTCGCCAGCTGTAATCCTTGCATGGAGACATGTGGATGCACACACACGCATGCGGCGCTACACACACGTGCGCACGGCCACTCTGACTTTTACAGTCGTGAAATTAGAGGAAGGTACTTGAATATGGGAAACTGTGTTAAATCGCCACTCAAGAATTTCTCCAAGAAGGTAAGATGCGCTTTATGTTAGCCTTACACTTTACAATCCCTGTTAGTGGATGCGTGCGTGTGCGTGTGTGTGTGCGTGCGTGTGTGTGTGTGTTTGGACTCAGACATGGACTGTGTTTAATAGTAATTCACAAAAATGTGAAATGTACCGAGCGTACCGCGGTACGTCACTACTGTATACAGTAACATGATCATTTTCAGCGAACGGACTCTGGACTGACCCTTAAGTTTGATTAAGTTTCAGTTTTCATAATATCATATTAGTCTGATATTGAATGATACTAGAAAGAAACAGTCAGTATTTGTAGAAAACATCTAAAACATCCAAAAAAGAAAAGGAAGGATCACACTGATGTATTTAACATTAAGGAACGAGTGCTTGGAATTTTAGGCACTTGGTTGCTTCAACGACTTCGACCTTGAAGGAATTGATGAGCCTGTTTGTGAATTCATTTAGTTTAATGATATGCTCGCTCACGCTGCTTTTCTGTACGTCCATTAGGATCAGCTTTAATCAGATTACACAGCAAAAAAAAAGTTTCACAACAATCTTATCAAATGATAGTTCACTCAAAATTCATCTTTTCTAACCTTCATGTCATTCCAAAGCTCTGACAGACTTTCTTGCTTCTGCAGAACGCAAACGATTTTGAAGAATGTTAGAAACCAAACAACACTGAACTTCCATTGCATGGACATTTCTCAAATTATCTTCTTTTTTGTTCCACAGCAGATAGAAAGTCGGGGTGAATCAACCATAACAGAATTTTTATTTTTGGGAAACGCTTTTTATCTCCAAGATCTCTGCACGTTTCTTTTAGCTATCCTTACATAACAATGGATGTATTTTATATGTCCATGCACAAAGATGAGTTTCATATCTAATATATATCACCTGCTTCTCTGCTTGTGTGCACAATGGCACAGGTTTCTTTGGGAGAATGCATGAGTTGGCACCGTACAGCCCTGGCAGCAGATGGAGTGTGAAGGTCATGTGTAAATGGAGGGCAGATGCAGTGCACATGTTGGCACACACATAAATATGTGCGTACGTTTAAGAGTGAACACATCAGCTGCTTCGACCAATGGCAGGCTTTGTTTTTAATGAACATCAGTTCATTAAGCCAAATTAGACTGCCATTGTGTGCCCTCAATCTCTCTTACCAGTTGGATACAGATTACTTTGCCTGCATGTGGTAAGACAGGATAGTATGAACGGAAGAGGAGATCTAATGCTTTGGTAATAGGAGACCAGTTTTAAAACCGGCATGAAAGCTTCAGCGCGTTTGTAATCCATTTTGCTTCCGTAATCTAATGTATTACAGGGAGAAATATGAAACGCAACGGAAAAAATGACGAGTGAGTCTTTGTCCATTAGGAATTTGATGGATCGTGAAAAGTGGGGTAACGGGATGAAGTCAGGTGGACGGGATGGGATGTCAGCCAACATGAAAACATTGTTAAATGCAGAGTTATTCGATTTTGCGTAGTACATTTTTTCTTAGAATATGCAGCGTTAAATTAGGCACAATAGGATACGTAGGACACGGATTAGGAAACAACAGTCCGTTATGGCCCCTAAATAATGTGTTGGCAAGATTTACTAAACAGTCTTTCACAAAATTTCACAAAAGCGCAAATGGGAGTGGAAATCTCTGCGGGTGATTTACAAACAAGGCGCACATAAAAAACACAGCCTTAATATTTCATTCCCTTACAACACGGCTCGTTGGAATGCTTGATTCTGATTGGCCAGTCGAAGGTTTGTTATTCCCAGATAACAACCTCTCAAACCTAATAACACTAATAACCAATAACACTAATACGTTTTTTTGACAAATTAAATATAAATATGTCTTTTAATACCATATATGACACCGAATAGGATGTTCGTGACATTTGAACGACGTTTCTTATCTTAAAAACCGAAAGTAAACAACTTTTACGTTTACATTTTACATTAATTCATTTACAGATGAGGTTAACATCAGAAGCAATTGGAACAACATATGGACCACAAAAAGCATAAGTGTAAAATAAAAAACTTGTCTCATATAGCCCAACACAGTATACAGTGATAAGTGGAAAAGCCTTTTTGAAAAAAGAGTAGAATATACAGTAGATATAAGCCAGGCTTTTCCTCACGGAAGGTTTGCATTGGATCAACGCAATCATTGGATCAACCCAATCGTTGGGTTGTAAATTAACCAATGTTGGGTTGTTTTAAAGCATTGTTGGGTCTAAAAAATTTCAGGGTAACCCCAACCGTTGGGTTAGTCCCTTTTTGACCCGTCACTGGGTAAAAAATAACCCAGCAATTTATACAATGAACTTTCAAAAAGCATTGATGAAATTAAACTGATCATGAAGATGTGAAAAGATGTCACTGGAACTGGAATTAAAAAAATTAAGAATTTGAATGACACTAAAGGTGAAAACTATAAATAAATACAAACATTTATAGCTGATTTTTATAACACAAGCGTCCTTTTAAACAAGCGTCAAGTGATTTTTCTTTTTTTAGACTCATTAGATGACGTCGTTCCTCTCTTCAATCCTGTCTTTAATTATGAAGAGCTGTGTGTGTGTGTGTGTGTATATGCTCTTCACCTCTGTCGGCTAATTGGTCATTATATTGTGCTGGCTGACTGGTTTTGTTCTCGTCCTCATAAGATCTTTCTGACACGAGCGCTTTTACATTCGGTAAAACACACACTTCCCTTCTGGGTTACTTGAGGACCCGTGTAGTTTCTCGTATCTTCCCCATCATCTTCATGAACGATGCTCGTGATCAACGAGTCGTTTGTAAAAATACGACAAGGACAAAGCTGGAGGCTTGGATTTGCTTCCTAACCGTTTTAAGCTCGGTGTTCTTTTACGGCGGCAATCAAATCGCGATGACACTGCGGCAGCACGCCGCGAGTATAAAAGTAGATGAATTATTCAGTTTGAATGATATCTGATCTTAGAGGTTCTGTCAGTTGCTCAGAGGGAAGAGAGAATAGAAGGCAGAATCTGGCTCGTCGAGATTGCCGAAGTAGGACATGGAGCACTGCCTCGATATCCTCTGTTCGTACAGGAACAAATCTTGGTTTAATAATGCAATTGTGCCTCGTGGACTAAAGCATTTTTCTGTAAAATATCTCTAGATTAAAAGGAAACGGTTGATAATGGTCATGAAATTAAGAACGAGAACAATTTGCAATAAGGTTTTGTGTCTAAGTGTTGGTCAAAACAAGAGACTTCTATATTTTCTGTATTTTGTTACTTTACATCAATAAATATAGTATAAACTAACATCTTGAACATAAACTAGCACTTACTGAAGTGTGAAGTATATTTACAATGATTTTTCGTGATATCATTAATGATTAAACATGACTAAATGCATTAACTAAAGTCAATAGAACCTAATTGTAAAATGTTACTTAAAGGGACAGTTCACCCAAAAATGAAAATTCGATTGCTCCCTCTCTTGTTTATTTGAACCTGTGTGACCTTCTTTCTTTCACAGAACACAAAAGAAGATATTTGGAAGAGAGTTGGTAACCGAGCAGTTATGTACTTGAAATGTATGAACACAGAACCAATGGAAGTCTATGGGCGCCGGTTGACAACATTCTTCAAAATATCTTCTTTTGCAGAAGAATGTCATACAGGTTTGAAATGTCAGGAGGCTGAGTAAATGATGACAGAATTGTCATTTTCTTGGGGTGAACTATCACCTTAAAACTGTCCAAAGGTGTAAAATATGGTTGATAATCCTGTTCATTCAGTAACAAAACCACATTTAGAAATAGTTTCACAAAGCTTGACAGATCCTGCTGCGCTAAGCGTTGTTTCTCACCGTCTCTCTGTTTTTGATTTCGACGAGCTGTGAACTGACCATTTGACCAGACTGCTGACTTCTTACTTGTGAAGTGATTGACTGACACGTGTCTCACCCATCCTTCACGTCCCATCAGTGTGCTTGACGTCCGTACCATTTCTAACTGTGTCTTTACCCCACGCTCCCTCTCCAACCGTGACCGTTCGGGTGGCCGTGCTCAGGACCGCAAGCGCAGCTACAAAGCAGTACGGTCATGTGACGAGGGGGTCACATCTGGAGAGACTCTGGCGGCTTTGGCTCAGAACGCCACTTACATGCACAATGTTCTCGGGCCTGCGTGCATCTTTCTCCGCAAGGGCTTCGCTGAGAGCCGTCAGGCTGTACGTAAGTCTGGACACACACACATGCACAGACCTCACAAGAGAGAACACTTCTGCATGTGTTCGTCACACATTATTTGTTTAAAACGAGGAAGTTAAGCCAAAAGAAATCATGAAAGGTTGCAGAGCTCATACTCTTTATAGTACATATGCTTATTCATTTTATTCTTAAGAAACACACCATGGACAAACTGTACTATGCATCAAATTGTCGAGCAGGACTCAGACGATTTAAATGCAGACATTGGTCGTATAAAGAACACAACGGCACGTGATTTGGGTCGATGTACGAATTGCGTGAATGTGCATTTATTAGCCTCAGCGGGAGGGCTCGGGTCAGGATCACGTCACCGAGTTCTTCCGCAGGAGATCAGATTTTGGGGAGATGAGTCCTGCAAACGCTCGCGTTCAAGGATGTGTGTGGAGCGAGGAGTTCTGGGATTAGAAAACAATCAGGTTAAGCTGCTTCTGAGAGATCAATCCTCCATTTTTGTGCTTCTCCAAATGACTTCATGCAAATGAGAAAGTCTAATGGAATCACTTTACATCATTTAGAGACAAAACACACAATTGAAGCCTGAGTGTATGTTGGTTTACACATGTCGCTGTAAAACTGATTCTTGCTAATGTCCGAACGGCTTCTCAATGTGGTGCATTGGATTTATTAACTGTGTTCTTGAAAACAGGTGGACGACAACAACTCTCATTACATCACCAGACAAAACTACACAGGATAGGTGGATATCTGTGTTGTTTGTTTTTTGATTGGTTTGTTTCTTTTTTTGCAGAACAGAGAGCTGAGGCCAGAGGAAATGGATGGTGAGTTATACCTTATTGTCGATTAGGACTTATCAAACGTGCACTATTTAAGGCACAGTTCACGCAAAAATTATCATTCGGGTTTTATTTACTCACCCGCCTGTCATTTCAAACCTGTATGACTTTCTGTCTTGTGCGGAATATATAAGAAGATATTTCGAAGAAAGTTGGTGACCAAAAAATGGCGGCATCCATTCACTTCTATGTACGGACACAAAACCAACCGGGTACCGCCGGTGTTCGGCGACCAACATCCTTCAAAATATAATTCTCGTGTTCTGCAAAAGAAAGTCATACTGTACAGGTTTGAAGGACTTCATTTTCACTCTTGTGTGAACTATGCCTTTAAGCTAAAGGAACACAAAAAAAATGGAATAAAGTTCTCAGCAGCTCTGTTTTGTTCGCGTTATTTTGTTGTAGGAAATTTCTCAATACGAAAAGCTTTGCGGTACGCTCCAGTACAATGTGTCAATTGTTCCATTTTAATTTGAAGAGCTTCCATTTAATGTTCAAGAGGAAGAGGTTAGAATGACATTGGGTAACAGTTGATCGGGTCATTCAGAGAACATTGTTGTGTTTTGCAAGTGCTTTGGGCTCCACAAACTGTAATAAAAGCAGAGTCCACATGTGTTATATAAAATCTTTCATCTTCTACAGCTCCCTCTGTGCTCTCTCTGTCTCACTGCTTCCTGCTTTTTATCTTCACAGAATTACGAGAAGCATTCAAAGAGTTTGATAAAGACAAAGATGGCTTTATTGGATGCAAGGACCTGGGGAACTGCATGAGAACGATGGGTTACATGCCAACCGAGATGGAACTCATTGAACTGAGTCAACAGATAAACATGAACTGTGAGCAGTTTGTAATTTTAATCATTTTTAATAATTTAATTTTTAAATTCCAAACCTGTATGACCCTATTTTGTTCTGCAGAACACAAAAGACGAATTTTTGACGAGGTTGATTACCAAACCAGAGTAATTCCCGCTGACTTCCATTATCTGGATACAAAACCATTTCTCACAATATCTTATTTTCTGTTCCACAAAAGAAAAAAAAGATAATATGCCTTTAGCAGATTTTCTGAAAATAAATTATTAAAATATATTTAATAGAATGTTCCTGTTCTTAACAAAAATATAGAATTAAAATCACGTAAAAATCTTGGGAATAAAATTATCTAATTTGGGTTGTTAAGGTTTTAATTATATTGCTTGAGTAATTTTAATTGAACAAATTATTAAGTAAATCCTACTTATATTACACCCATTTAAATTGGTCAAAAGAAGTTTACTTATTATTATTTTATTTTGTGTTGAGACTACATAAATATTTTTTGTAGATATAACTACCTTGGCAGTTGATCTGTAGTTCCCAGCATGCTTTGCATCTGACTGCGTCAATTTTCCAGATTAACTGTCATTTTAAGTGTTTTTCAGTAAAAAGAAAGACTTGTTGGTGTTTTGTGTTCATTTATCTTGGTGTTTTTTGAGAGTTTTGTATTATTTTTAAGTTTACCGTTGTTCAGAAGAGCGGAGCTTGTGACCCTCCTAAGGGAGGCATGATAGGAGTCATGAAGATATTAGTCACTTTTTGAGCAGAACTGTGCTAAAGCCAGTTCAGAATGAGTAGAATTTACTTTATTCTGTTAGTAAGTTGTACTTGAATTTACTTAAAAGATATTCGTGCAAATGTTACAAGTAATTCTACAAGTATTTTTTATCAATGTAGACAGTTGTGTTGTTTGTCTTGCAGTGGGGGGACATGTGGACTTTGAAGACTTTGTGGAGTTGATGGGTCCCAAACTTCTGGCTGAGACGGCAGATATGATCGGAGTAAAAGAGTTGAGAGACGCCTTTAAGGAGGTGAGGGGTGACACTTTACTGAAAAAGAAATTTACAAAGATAGTCAACTGGTGCAAAACATAAGACATTTGACATTTATGACACATGTATCCAAAAAGCCATTGCAAACAACCTACACTTCAAAAGGTTCGATGCCATAAAGAACCTTTTACATCTGAAGAACTTCTCTGTTTCACAAAAGGTTCTTTGTGGTGAAAACAAGTAAGAAAGAGATGAATGGTTCTTTGTGGAACCAAAAATGGCATCGCTGTGAAGCACCCTTATTTTTAAGAGTGTACACATTCATAACACAACGCTCTATCAACTGAGCTACAGGAACACACTAAATCCCATTTACTCCTCTGGAACATCTATAGCCTCTGTTTACACCATTATTTTGCTCTTTGACTGTCAGTTTGACACCAATGGAGACGGTCAGATCAGCACAGCAGAGCTAAGAGAGGCCATGAAGAAACTACTCGGGCAGCAGGTGATGTTACGGACTGTGTCATGAGCATCTGAAAGCTTTTTTTAATGTCATCAAGTTCTCCATTCATCCTCCTATTGATTCTCTTGACCGCAGGTGGGCCACAGGGATTTAGAGGACATTCTACGAGACATTGATTTGAATGGAGACGGACATGTTGACTTTGAAGGTGAGCGGCCTCTCGTCTTGATTTGCCGCTTTTCATTAGTAATGCTAATTTCATTTCATTGGTGTCGTGAGGGCTGGGGGGTTTAATTCTTAGGTATACATGCACGGAATGAATCAATGTGCGCCCATAGAGAGGAAACCCCACAATATGTCCACAATCATTAGGATCAATTATTCAATAATCCAATGTATCATCAAACCTCTAAGGAGAATTTAAAGAAGAAATTGCATGCTTGTTTGGAATTACAACTGCGAATACTCTAAAAAAATCTAATACAGAAGGTTTCACAGTGCAAAGCATTTAGTCAAACGAGAGCATGACATCATAAAGTCTTATTATGGGATCAAATGTTAAATCATGTATACCGCCGTGTGTTTTTTAAACGCAAGCGCTTTTGCATCACTCGGTTCAGCTGCTATTGAATCTCATTACCATGAAGGCGGTAAATGATGGTAGCAGAGCTGTCAACCAGATTATCTCTTAACCATGGGATTATTTCACCTCTGAGATTAACAACACACAAAAAGACATAAAACAGAAAGGACAAAAATAACTGCCGAGATTATTCCCGAGGAATTTTGTGATGGCTGGAGGTGTGACAGTCGAAAGTCCTCTTGATGTGTTTTGAGCTCAGGCTAAATTTGACACAACTAAGGTAAAAAAAGTAGCAGTGGTTCTCATCCGGTAGTCATAGACGGTTTCAAAGCAACAACTTAGAAGTTACTGCGCATGCACTGTATTGCAACCAATAGAGAGCCTGTAGGTTATTTAGGAAAATAATCAAAAGAAACCAAGAAGAAGCGTTATCTGGCTAAACTTGGCACTCCATCATTTAGACTGCAATACCGAGCTCAACCACTAGATGTCAATGTCCCGTACGTTTTCTTTAAATGTGATCGTCTAATTTAACAAATTGTTCATTTAATAAAATGAACATACAACCAAATTCAACAAATTGTTTATTTAACACAATTATTATACAATAAAATAATAATATAAATTAATGTTAAAATAAATGAAATACAATATAAATAGTTTTATTATTAGGCACTAGCCAGATCGACAAACAAACAGTTAACTGCAGTCCAGGCACACACGTCCGATGAAACAGTCTTTGCAAAAACAGGGTTGCATACAAAAATTAACAAATGTCTAAAAATATGAAAAAAACAATTTGTGTCACAAAAGCATAAACTGTGCAACGTATGCAAGGTTAAAAAAACAATTTGGATCCTGTGTTGGGTCACCACCTGTTATATGTGTCCTGTAGCCAAACCAGCTAAAACAATATTTGCTCTTTCTTATCTCAGAATTTGTGCGAATGATGTCTCGCTAGACAAAAGGTGGACGGAACATATCAAAAACGTGACTTCCTACATTGTGAACAAAAGAGGATGGAGGAGATCAAAAGTTGAGGAATTATGAAGAGGAAACTAGAGCACCTTCAAGAGAGGAACTTCTGGAACATGAACTTTGACCTCGAAAGCACAAACTAAAGGTTTTCAAATGGGAAAAATAGGAATGACAACTCGCTGATGCTGTGATCTTTAAAATATATCTGAGTAACAGTTTTCAGAATACATGCAATGGTTCTGGTGTGAGCAACGTTTGACTTGCAATTAAATCAACTCTGATTGATCGGTCAAGAAATATCAATTCATCCAGTTTCTGTATTTCAGTACTCCCTTAGTCACATCTACTTTATGACAGTAGAGTGTCACAGATATATTGCAATAACATTGCTCCTACATATTGCTGTTTATTAATATTTGTAAAGTTTGCAGAGATTAGTGTGAGAGTGTAAAGTTTCCCTTTAAGAGACTCTGGCAGTTTTGTAGTAGCCTATTAAATCTATTATTACTCACAAAGACTTTATTTTATATATCAATGCAAAATGTAAGTTATAACTGGGAAATGCTGGAAAAACTTTGCTATCCATCATTTGCTATTTATTGTACTATACATCAGACCTATGCACTACAGTATGTGTGGACATATTTTTGAAAGAAACTTGCCATAAAAATGAAGAATATTTATTGTTTGCACAATGTTCTGCATGAAGTGCTGATGCAATTACAAGTTGACTCAGACAAGTAGCCTACTGTTGTAAACACACTTTTAGTTTTGTGGTGTTTGTCCTGTATTGTGAGTTCAGTTAACAGTCAAACATGCATATTTTATTGCATTCCTGTATTTGTGTGCGTCTGTGTGAAGGAGAGAGAGAGAGAGAGAGAGAGAGAGAGAGAGAGAGAGAGAGAGATTGGGTTACAACCCGTTTTGTTCTGACCTGTTTTGTGTGAGTTCAAGTTTGTCTTACCTGAGTTATTCTATGCATGCCAAAACAACAACTTCTTGTAGATGTATATTATATTAAAGACTTGAGTTGTCAAAATGCTTCTTGGTTTTAATCCTTCAATCTTCAAACACCAATATCACAAAGACATAGATTTAGATCAGGTGCATTAGTTTCAACATTCATTTAAGATATATTTATGTACTAATCAATATTATAAAGCAGAAACATATATTTATTCTTTTATTTACAAAGTGGAGAACTGGCTACAGTTATTGTACCAGGTTTTCTTTACCTGTATGGAAGTAAATTCATCTGTAGAGTTTCAGCACCAGCATCTGGTCAGAGTTGGTTTTGCAGTCATACTGGTATGAAAATTTAATCCAATCCAAACATACATCACTCACCAGATATTTTTACAAAAAACAAACTTCCTTTGTAGCAATAAAGTATGGGGAGGATGGCATTTGTGATGTTGGCATTAATAATATAATTTAATGATTTCATTTCTAAAATCATTTTAATTAAATTAACAATAAAACAGTATCAGAAGTATATTATTTTTAAATCACCTTGCTTTATATACGTCCTGGACAAACGTTGACGAAATCGTGTTGGTTTTATGTGCATCGTGTAAGTGCGCTACTAATAAATCAATTTTGTAAAAAAAAACTCCAAGAAAATGTAGGAGGCAATAAAAAACAACTATTTAAACAGCTGATCCAAAACCAGCTTTCCTTCAACAACAGAACGCCGTGGAAACATGCGGTAAATAGGAGGCGGGACGACCATTTCTCAGCCAATGGCGAAGCAGCCGAGCCTCCGGAACCGGAAGTCTCTGAAGCGGCGCTTCGCGCAGCTCCTAAACTTGTTGCATAACAACAACTGCTGCTGTTCACGACGCTTACATTTCAGAAAGCACGTTATGGAAAATATGTTTTTGCATTTAAACGTCTTCATCGAACAGTGGGTGAGTGTAAAGAACGGGTTTCATACATTTAATGATGTTTGGCGGCTGAATTTCGCGGATAAATGAGATGATGTTCATTAGCGCATTAGCCTTCAATCATTTAACGTTATATTTAAATGACCAAAACACTCAATGCAGCTCATTATTCTCAATGTCTGTCTCGGTTATGATATTTAAATGATTTATTTGAGATGATGTGGTGAAGAAATGTGTTTTGTGTGTAATATGGAAAGCTTAGCAGTATAGCTCGTCCTGAATGGGGTCTGTTATTGTTCTTTGGTCACAATAAGTTAACGTTTTATTTCACTGATTTAAAGAAGTTAAAACCAGTCTTGAAGAAAACAATGAGATGACTAACTTGTAAGACTAGTCTAAGAAGTTTATGCAGATGTTCAGCCCAGGATGCAAAAAAAAGGTTCATTTAATGTTAAAGTAAGTGTGTGATTATATTGTTCACTCCCAGTTAATGTGTTTGTATCTTTCTCTTTCTAGATATATCAGCGATGGACCATGTTCAGTTGTATCATATAAGCAATTGATGCTCAAACAATTTCTTCAGAAGAGCCAGTGGAAACAAAACAAATTGGATATTAATACACGTTCTTACACATCAACCTCCAGACCAAAACACATTTTTCCGATTCCCCATCATGTCTTGTTGACGTATACATAACCTCTTCAGAGAGTTGATCTGATGCCTCCTTCCACACCTTCCACATCGTTTCAACCATAAATGTTTATTTTTCATGTGCCCATGAAGGCGTTGTTTCAGCGTAGGCTTCTGAAGTTGAGGCTCTGGAGAGTCCTGCTGTCTGTATTTAGGTAGTCGTTCTTTGGATTCACACGTCCCGGGCAGCAACATCTTTGCCGAGATGGAGTCCTACCTCTTCCCGTTCGACAGCCTGATCTGTATGCTCCTGGGCATCTCCTTTACGGTGTGGTGTACTCTTCTGTTGGTCTTCATTATTGTACCTGCCATCCTGGGGGTTTCCTTCGGGATCCGCAGGCTGTACATGAAATCTCTCCTGAAGCTTTTTGAGGCGAGTATCTTAGTATCTCCTTGTAAATCAACACTCCTTTTTTTATAATGTGATCACAGACTATAAATAACTGAACCTGAATATCGTGTCTAAAGGTGTGGTTCATCTCTGCGTATGAAGTCATTTGAAAGAGCTTTTGGCTGTTGAACGCTCGGTGTTACTACGTAGCTCAGATGACGTCAGCACTCTTTGTTGAAGGACACAAGCTTCAGATTCATGTTTAAGATTGAAGGGTGTGACTGTCATTTTTTTTTCTTCCCAAAAGTTTTCTTGAAAGACGACTTGTCATATAAGGACTCTATGTCTGGCGATTTCATACAGCCCTGGTCATCCCTCATTCATCCTGACCGATAGAGTCACTCTTATTCCGACCCCCTCCAGACTCGGAGAAAAACTCCAGATGGCTATTTTCCAGTGACTAAGTTCTCTATAAAACGCTGTCACGTGACCCCTAAAAGCGGAGCGTGATTCAGTTTGACAGCAGCTCGACTGTTCGCTCCTTTCCCTGTTCTGACGGCAGCATCTCCATCTCTCTGAGTCACAGCATCAGCAGCGCTCCTGGGAGAGTCATTATTTACTTTCAAGGAGCGCCTGGCCGCCTTTCCCCTCTCTGTGCTCAGGTGCTCTTCTTGCTCGCCAGAGTTCACTTTAATGATCCCTAAGGGGAAATTCATAGGCGGCTGCGCCATTGCAAATGTTTAGTGCGCAGATGAACAGATAGAGGAGTTATGTGATTTTTAAATGTGCTTGTTTCCTCTTAAAGTCAAGTGATTTTATGAATGTTTTGTGAGCTGTTCTCAAATAGCAGGACATCCCTGCGAGTGGATGCTGAGTGTGAATATAATTTAGTTTTCAGGCATTCTGGCTGAGCTCCAGACCCCAGCGAGGACGCACAGATCGACGGCTCTGCTCTCCACACTGTTGTTTTATGTCGCTGTGGAATTGGCTCCCTAGAGGCTGAATGATGTTCTGTCCTCATGACAGCTGCGTGAGCTTTGCCCGATCCGCAGGGAGCATGGGACGACCTCTTGGGGTCTCAGATCAGCCTGACACTAGGGGGATATTGAATATGTAGATGTTAAAGGGTGTAACAAGATATTGAAATAATCCATTCCAAACAAAAAGCATGTCTTGTAATGCTATTCCAAAATGAAAATGAGGGATGATGCAGCACTGTTAGTGTACTAATCCATGTTCTGTTTTCAGTGGGCCACCGTAAGGATGGAGAGAGGAGCGAAAGAGAAAAACCAGCATCTCTACAAACCCAACAGCAACGGTGAGCCACTAAAACAATCGTTCACGTTGGTCGCCACCAGCATCACTTCTGCAGCATTAAAGAAACTCTCTTGTTTCTCTCTCAGGCATCATCGCTAAAGAGCCGGCGTCCCTCGACCAGGAGATCCATGAATTGAGACGCACCGGCGGAGGCTCGGAGCCCGAGTTTGACATGTCTGATATCTTCTATTTTTGCCGGAAGGGTGTGGAGAGCATCGTGGATGATGAAGTGACCAAACGCTTTTCAGCAGAGGAGCTGGAGTCCTGGAACCTGCTGACCCGCAGCAACTACAACTCACAGCACATCAGCACCAGACTCACGGTGCTCTGGGGGGTGGGAGTGCTCATTCGCTATGGGTTTCTACTTCCACTCAGGTGAGATGAATGGATACAGCTGGTTAAATGTTGGCAGATTAGTGTTTTTTTAATTGGTCATAATAGCGCTGGCAGATAATCGGTCGAATGTGCTTTTATTTGTCCATTAGGTTTCCTGTGTACTGTGTAATTAGACTAATGCACTTTTGCTGGGGATGAATAAATATTACATTGGGTAGCTGTATGTTCTATTAAGCATCTTAAAAGAGATCGTGGTTTATTTGGACAACTGAGAAGTCGTTTTGAAGTTGCTATGGTACCCTATTCGGTTAAAACTTGAAATAGTTGATGTTCTGTGAACCCTGATTCCACACTTTAAATGCGGATAGGACCTTTTAGGGTCAGCGGTTTTTAAACAGTCAGCACTTACGGTATAGAGCTTTTAGGTGCCAGATGCTGAGTGCTCAAGATTACAGTGACCCTTCTTTCAATAATGGACTGTATATCTCATCATTTGAGATCACTTTTTAATATGTTACACCAAAAAAGCACACGTCACCTGAAGCTGTTAGTTATGTTGACTCAGACTGCTCCGGTACAGACATAATGCCGTATGTTGTCATGATCAGATTCTGTCCAGTTTGCCTTTAACTCTTGGCTGTGTTGCTCCCGTCAGGGTCACGCTTGCTTTCACCGGCGTCGGTCTTCTTGTGGTTCTGACATCGATCATTGGCCTGTTACCAAATGGAAGGTGTGGAAATGTCTTACTTGATACCTCACTTTAGCCAGTGTACAGTATATCTGTTATGTTTATGGTCTAAATGTGCTCTAATAACAGGACGAAGAATTATCTCAGCGAAAAGGTTCATCTGATGTGTTACCGCATATGTGTTCGAGCCCTCACCGCCATCATCACCTACCACGACAGGTATTAAGACTCAGACTTTCATTAAACACTGCAATAATATTGTCGTTCTTTGATGAATGACGTTATACAGATGCCATTGACCTTTTTACATTCTAGTGAGAATAAACCTAAAAATGGCGGTATCTGTGTGGCCAATCACACGTCTCCCATCGACGTCATCATTCTGGCCAGCGACGGGTGCTATGCTATGGTAGCGTGAGGTTTATTGTGATTTTGTGCGTCTGTAATGATGTGTAAGGAATACTTGGTGTTAGCACCTGTTTTATTATTGCTCCTTTATCACTTTATTGCTCAGGATAAAAGCGTCTACTAAATGACTTAACGTAATGAGAAATGCGCATTATCTCTGTTTCTCTGTGTGGGTCAGGTGGGTCAGGTCCATGGTGGTCTGATGGGGGTCATTCAGAGGTCAATGGTGAAAGCATGTCCTCACATTTGGTTCGAAAGGTCTGAAGTCAAGGACCGACACCTAGTGGCCAAACGGTAACACTGCATCCGTGTCAAATGTGATCAAACATCTGTATTCGTAGCATTTGAATAGTCTAACCTTTTATTTTTTGTTAAGGTTGAGTGACCACGTAGCTGACGAAAGCAAGCTCCCCATCCTCATATTCCCAGAGGGTCAGTGTTATAAGCAGAATTGTTACCAAATTCCAATTATGCAATGCAGAAGATATAATGATTTTATTTTTTAAAGGAACCTGCATCAACAACACCTCAGTCATGATGTTTAAAAAGGGAAGCTTTGAGATCGGCTGTACAGTTTACCCCGTGGCTATAAAGGTAAATACATTTTTAATTTCTTCCCCCTTGTTGTCAGTTTAAAAGCATTCTGATTGGTTGTTCGGATGTTTTTGGCAGTATGACCCTCGTTTTGGTGATGCGTTCTGGAACAGCAGTACGTTTGGCATGGTAAACTACCTCCTCCATATGATGAGCAGCTGGGCCATCGTGTGCAGCGTCTGGTACCTTCCACCCATGAGCCGCATGGTGAGAGATTATTTCACAGTAGACAAGTCCTAATTTTTTACTTTGTGGCACAGAAATGCATTGTTGCAGTCTAACGTCTTTTTTTATCATATTTTTAGGAAGGCGAGGACGCCGTGCAGTTTGCCAACAGGGTGAAAGCCGCCATTGCTAGAAAGGGAGGCCTGGCAGACTTGTTATGGTGAGTAACCTATATAAATGGTGAAGCAAAAACAGATGTTTCAGTTAGCGTACGCTTTGATCCTAATCTTTGTTTTGTGTTTCCAGGGATGGAGGTCTGAAACGAGGAAAAGTCAAAGAGGTTTTCAAAGAAGAGCAGCAGAAACTTTACAGCAAGGTTTTAGTGGGTAGCGGCGAAGATCGCAGCCGCTCCTGAGGGGTCCCAGCCGCCCGCTTGACTTTAAACACGGCGAGAGCCTGAAACATCTGCAGTACGGCCCTAGACCGGCTCCTTCCTGAACCCGCTCGAGCAGAACTGTAGAACCATGAGCTGGTGGGACAAGCGTGTTGCCAGATCCTCGGCTCACCACTGCGCCTCAGGAGCTTTTTGCATTATTGCACGATCATCTCGGTGGCATTTAGATCTCGGACTGATTTCAGTTTGGAGGGAGAGTTACACATGAGGTTCTCGAGAATATTCCCTTTTGGTTTTCTTTCTCGTCTGTAACACGTTTGAATATTTGTGCTCTGTTACTGTAGAGCAGGATGTCCCAGGAGAAGAAAGAGAAAGAATTTGAAGTGATATATTTAAGATTGTAAAAAAAAGAAAAATGGAATGAATGAGGGGAGGGGTTGTCAGTAGTCAGAAGAATCATCTGTTTAGTGTTTAGCTTCATAGCATTCATCTCCTCAAAGCAGCCTCTCGTGTGTCCTGTTTATTATTTTTTAATAAAGCATCATTGTTCTTTTAAGTTTTATTTTTGGCAATGCAGACCTTTGTTCTTATGGCAAGTCTTTTCTGTTATTAATCTCTGTTTTACTGGAGTCTACTGCTCAAAAGACAGGATTATTACATGGAACCTCAGAACAAAATCAGTACAACCAGATATCACCTGTGGCTTCTTACTCATGGTAAATTAAAAAGAAAATCCATAATTTGGCAGCTTTTGTGTCATTAACACAAGTCTCATGTATAATGGAACGGTCACAATGCAAACAATCTGAAAAAGACACTGTTCAGTTATGATTTAGGATCACAGCTTGCTGTGTTTTTTGTTTTCTTATGGACCTTGAAAAACAGAAAGCATGCAAGGCTTTGGCGTCCCTCATCCTGATCAGAAAGTCCCCACAGTCGTTCATGCAGTTAACTGATCAGTTATTTTTGTAAAATAAAAAGTTCATGTTAGACCCCACGAGCTTGCTGAAATAAAACCAGCCGTGTTGAAGTGTCTCAGTGTTTTTAGAAACCCAATAGCTCACAGTCGGGCCAAAGCAAACGTCCAGTCAAGTGTCGGCTTAGTCCAAGAGGTGACGGTCCACGCTGTGATGCTTTCAAACATCAAACGTTTCCCATATTTCACTGTACTGGAGAAAGATCACAGCTGAAACAATAAACTTACTAGAGGTTACTAGATTCACAAGCACCAAGCAGGCTTTTGCAACGTGATTATAAAGAGATATTTGGCAGGAATTGAAGGTTGCGCCTTCCATTCAATGCCATGGGCTAAAACAAATAAATTACCCACAGAAAAATGTGACGCTTGTGGTGTCTCTTCATGTTTAATTAAACCAACAGCCGCTGTAGGGTACCTGCAAAAAGATGCATAAAAATACAGATTCCAAGCAACACGATCCGCATTTTAGCTTGGATAAGTATTTGCTGCCACCTTGTGGTTGAGTTTTAAAATAACATATGCTGGATCATTTATAGCTAAGATAAGTTTAACACTTATGATTTAATAAACATGAACTTGGATTGATAACGCTATAGAATATTATTTATTGTTAGTTCACGTATTTACCACAAAAGTGTATCACTGTGTTTTCACAATTTCCCCACAAGGTGGCAGTATTTCTCTGCGTTTCACTAATGCGTTATGATTCACTAGTGTGTAATCTGAAGGATTTACATTTTGTTGGCATGTTTTTCATTGATTTCACAAAGAAATAAAAAATCATTAGAATGAAGTACAGAAAGCTACAGAACTTCATTAGTTCTCATTAAACATAAATAAGTGGCACTATGTAGATATTAAAATCATCTGCAGATGATGTTTTTGTCTTTACTGCTGTGGCATCAGATCACTTGAGTCGCCCTCAGCCTAACCTACATTCATGACATAAAGGAATACATTGAAAGAGAGTTTAGAAAGGTACGATCCCTGTTGACTTTCATAGTGAAAATCCTGATCGACAGGTTTCATTAACAATACAGACATCACATCATGGTCCCAGTGCATGAGACACACAGTGTTTATTATTATTATAAGTTTAAATGAATGAATCATGTATGATGTTGATTATGTTTTGATTGGGTTTGCTTAAGTCATTTAAAACATAAACAATTTTGTGCAAAGGATCTAACTGGGCACTGTGTAGCAATTAAGAGATGGTAAAAATAAGATCATTTTTCTTTGCTTGGAATTATGAAACAATGGTGTGTCTAATGTCTCTCCATTATGAATCAAAAATCTGAATGATCGGGGTGGATGATTTGTTTTAATAGTATTTGCCTTAGTTGTTGGTCAGTTCCACTTTCTGATAATTGTTGTTACGCTTACTGTAGTGTTAGCTTTACAAAAATGCTTGTAAGCTCATCTGTTTTCAAGCAATTAGAAGTCAAATGAATTAAGTAAAATGATACCTCACTGATTATATTGGTGCATGTTCCTTTTCTTCTAAAAACAATAAGAACTTGTGGTTTCCAAGGAGACAATTCAGTGTAATTGCTCAGATATCTTCATCTAGCCATGGTACATTTTAATTATACAATTCTCAAAACCAAGAAACATCAATAATTGAGAATATAAACTTAACACAATCAATTCAAGACAATTTCCAAAAAATACATTTATTTCAGTTTAAAAAATTATATTAAACAAATAATGTTAAAGGGATACTTCACCCAAAAATGTAAATTCTGTCGTCATTTACTCACCTTCAAGTTGTTCCAAATCTGTATAAATGTATTTGTTCTGATGAACACAGAGAAAGATATTTAGAAGAATGCTTGTAACCAAACAGATCTTGCCCCCCATTGACTCCCATAGTAGGAAAAGGGTTTTTATAATTATTTTGTTCTGTTGAACACAAAAGAAGATATTTTGAAGAATGTAGGACACAAACAGTTCTGGGGCACTTTTGAATGATCTCGTTTTTTTCCTACTATGGGAATCAATGGTGGGCCAAATCTCTCTTGGAAGCATTCTTCCAAGTATCTTCCTCCGTGTTTATCAGAGCAAAGACATGTATACAGATTTGGATCAACTCGAAACATGAGCAAACGATGACAGAATTTTCATTTTCGGGTGAACTGTCCCTTTAATCAACGTTAATTATCATTCATGTTAAATATGCGACATAATCAACAAGTTCTGCCCACAAATTTCCAGCTACATAACAAGAAAAATATTATAATATTCAATGAGGTCGTGATCAAGGGAGAACAAGAAAGAAAATAACACTCGAATACTTTCGTGTTAATCTGTCACAAACCAATGCACCTATTTTTCGTTGCGTCACGCAGAGGCCGCGCCCCCCACACACACATGGGCGTGGCCTCATGGTTATGACGCCCACTTGTTGCTTTACTGGACAAGGTGGAACTTTTCCAGCTCAACAGCAAACGGACCTTTAACCCGCAGAAACGTCTCGTGAGGCGGGCGGCTCTCGCGTCATCTTCTGCCTGAATCCCGACAGAAACCTGTTTGGGTTTGAAGCAAAATGTCTTTAGGCGAGCAGAGCCAGCAGTGGTATCCGACCAGCGTTCAGGTGACGGTGCTGCAGGCGAGGGGTCTGCGGATCAAGGGGAAGAATGGAACCAACGACGCGTACGCCATCATGCGCGTGGCCAAAGAGAAGTTCTCCACGTCGGTGGCGGAGAAGAGCGTCGCGCCGGTGTGGAAAGAGGAGGCCTCCTTCGACCTGCCGCTCTTTCACCCCAATAACGCGGAGCGGTGCGGCTTACAGGTGAGCGTCATGCACCGGGCGCTCGTGGGAACGGATAAAACGCTCGGACTGGCGATCGTCAACCTGCTGGAGCTTTACGACAATAAATCACGTAATAAGTCAGAGTAAGTTGAATAATAATGACTGACGTCTTCCTTCTTCTATTGCATCACTTAACATGTATAAACCTGTCTGTCTATCTGTCTGTCTAACGAATGAAAAACGGAAGACACTTTATGAAGGTGTGTCCACTGCTAAAAAGCTATAGAAACCATCACAGAAATTCTAGTGGTTTCCGTTACAGTACCACCACGTTCCATCAAAACCATTGAAGTGCCATTAGTCTGCAATCTCCAATGGGAACCATTAAAGAAGTGCTTTGACAAGGATTTGTATTTGGTTTATTGGAAACTATAATGGTTCTACTGGTATGTGATGGAATCTATTGGTGGGATGTTTAATTCTACTGGAATAATACACAAAACACACTAGTAATGGTTTTAATGGAAACGGCTAATGGTTCATAATGGCGTTTTAATGGAAACCAATAGAATTTATGTTAACCCATTAGAAAATACATTTTCTAGTGTGTTTTGTGTATTATTCCAGTAGAATTAAACATCCCACCAATAGATTCAATCACATACCAGTAGAACCATTATAGTTTCCAAACCAATACAAAGCCTTTTTAAACCATCACCATTACACTGCTTTTATGGGTCCTTGAGTTTTTCAGCAGGGAACCATTAAAGAAGTTATAATGGTTTTATTGGTTTTAAAGTGATTTGTTCCTAGTGTTCATAGGTTCCTATAAAACCACTACAATTCCCAGTACAACCATTACATCTTCTATTGTGTTGTGACCTATTGTTTAATCAAGGGTGTTGGTAACACAATACACACATCAATGACATTTCTACATGGTTTGATGATCTCAGCGAGGAACTGACTTGAACTATATAATGTACTAAAACAATATTTTGGGTCGGAAGTTCCAGGAATAGAGAAGTCCTGCATAAACGTCATCTTCAGTACAAATGATTACATATCTAATCTTACTTATGTAACTGCATTTATTCATTTTAATATGTCTCAAAACCTTTGGGTTTATTCCGTCGTGTGACATTTGAGTTGTTGTTGAAAATATCTGCGCCCCTCCTGCCAGACTAAGGCCTTCTCAAGTGCATCTGACATTTCTCAGCCTGTTACTAGTGTTTGCATGCTATTTCTCAAGGATACTTGTGTTGTGCAAGGTGGCATCAAGGCTTCCTTATGTGGAAATAATGAGGCCGGTTTTAAATTCCCATGCGCTTGGTCATCGCAGTCAGACCAGGGGAGGTTTTCCGTTGTTCGGAGACGTCGCAGGGATCTGAGCTTTCCGTTTTTCCAAAGGATTTATTTGTGGATACAAAGCTTGCATTTATTCTGATACACTATGTGCACTAGAATTGCTTTTTGCACTCTTTGACTTCATGAGGTCAGATCGTATTTCATTTGACTTATGTTATTAGAAATCTTCCTTTAAAAGCTTTTTCGACAGGGTTTAAAGGAATCTGTTCTTCTTCATATGGTGTTTTACTCATCATCACGTCTGTACTTCTTGCTCGACAACAGAGTCACACACTCTTCATTATGCAGAGGCTTCATTAATAAATCCGTTTTCTTCTAGCTGACATTGAAACGTCAGTAATCGTGACGACCTGCGGTTTTAACAAGCTTGTGTTTTTCTCAACGATGACGTTGTTTGCTTGTAAATGCTCCGAGCTTTTCAGTACAGCCCTCCTGGTCATTTTCATTATGAGATCTAATCCGATCACTCTCAGTGCTGTTGACCGTTTGCCAAACGAATTGTTTCGCAAGTTCAGTTCACGGACGACTCAGAATTGAATTCATATTTCGATAAACAAAGCTGTTAAAGAGCTTAGCTTTGACGTCTTTGCGATCAAGTTGGGTCCTGGTGAGGCATTTCTGTGGTCATGTGATGAAGCTCTAGTTTGTTTACAAATGCATTAAAGGAATCGTTAACCCACGTTTGAAAATTCTGTCACAATTTGTCTCAATTAAATGGTATTAGGAAGCTAGTTACTAGGAAGTCAGTCATATACCTCTACAGAGACTATTTGGACACTTTACTAAGCCAAATTTTCACCGTGTGTCCCCTGCTAAAAAACAATAGGAACCATCACAGAAATTTTTATGGTTTTCATTAAAATACCATTATGAGCCTTTACGTTGTTTCCAATAAAACCATTAAGTTACGTTTTTTGTAGTAGGTTTGGGGCATTATTCCTGTAGCTTCCCTGCTGAAAAAAACACAAGACAACCCAACGGAAACCATTACAAAAATTCTAATGCTTTCCATTAAAATACCATTATGAACCATTAGCTTTTACATTTAAAACCATTACAAAAATCCTTTCGGCATTATGCCAGTAAAATTTAATATCCCACCAATAGAATCCATCACATACCAGTAGAACCATTACGGTTTCCATTAAAACCAATACAAATCCCTTTAAAGCCATTATAACTTCTTTAATGGTTTCTATTGTTTTTTTCAGCTGGGTTGTATTATCACTGCTGAATGAATCAAAAGAAACCATTAAAGATGTTTTATTGGTTTATAGGGATTTGTATGGGTTTCAATGGAAACTGTAATGGTTCTACTGGTATGTGCTGGATTCTATTGGTGGGACGTAAAATTTTACTGGAATAATGCCCAAAACACACTACAAAAAGGCATTTTGCAATGGTTTTAATGGAAAAAGCTAACATACCATTAGAATTTCTGTAATGGTTTCTGTTGGGGTTCAATCATTCTTTTTCAGCAGGGATTCCAGTAGAAACCATTATGGTTTCCAAACCAATACAAATCCTTTCAACCAATAAAACTTCTTTAATGATTTCTACTTATTTTTTTCAGCAGGGATATAACGCCTCGCCAATAAAATCCATAACACACCAGTTGACACATCATAGTTTCCAATTATACCAATACAATGACAATTCATAAGTAAGTGATGACAGAAAGGTCATGTTTTGTGTGATCTATTCCTTTAAGTCATATCTTGTCCATTGATCGTGTGGTTTGTTGCTCTTCTGGGTCATAGGAACAGGAAACTAACCCTGCTTACTCAAAGTAAACTGAATCTCTCAAGAAAGTTGATCTAGATGTTCTTTGTAACCTAATATGCAGTCCTGATGGGGTTTTGAAGTTTGATCTGTGTGTAAGAATGTAAGGCATTATTTAGATGTCACGCTCGCTTTGTATCAGAAACCGCTCGGTCACGTTGTCAATCTGTGTATGAAAATGAACCCATTACCCTAAGGACGGGTTCTGTGGTGGTACCGTGGTGTAGTAATGGTGTCTGATAATAATACTTATGTGAATTCATATTGACTTTTGCTGTGGTGCTACCGTTGTACCGTTGTCCAAAAACACTGCTCTTTTATGTGAAGATCTACCCTGTTCCCTTCACCTGTTATATTGTTCTGTTGTTGAAATGTTATCTTGTGGAAGATTGAATACATAACATCTATTTTCTAGGTTCTGCATGAGTTCTGCCAGGTCGTGACAGGGATGCACTCAGCGTCTAATAGTGCAGTGTTTCTGTTTGCGTAGCATAATTTAGTTAGCTTGTCAGCTGTTTCTAGTTTTACAGTCAGGAAAACACATTGGCCTCCATTTCAGTTAGACGCACACCTTTTTTTAGAGGACGTGTGTGAAAGATGCCAAAGGCAAATACGGAAGCGTCCAAAAATGGCCAGTCAACAAAGTTCCTGCTATTTTTGTGCAGTGTTATTTATGACAAATGCTGCGTCGCAATTCGCCTACTTATACAATGACCTTAAAGTATGTAGTGTTTTTGATTTGGAAAAGTGTATACATTTTAGTGCTTAGCAAAACTCAATGCACGTACTGGGACATAATAACGCGAAACAGAAGTGGCCGTTGTTGCTTAGATGATACTATGATCCTTAACGTTCAAGAACATCAAAATACAGCTCTTCCTTGCATTTAAGTGTTTATTCATTTATTATTTTGTATGTAATGTTTACTGTATGCCTGCATTTATTAAATAAGTAAAGTTTATTTAATTTTATTAACGCAGTGTAGCGTCAGTAAACTCTCCCCTCTCGTGGTGAGTTGTGGGTAACATCAGACATTAAGTGTCCGTGTATTCACACTTCGAAGTTTCTCCGGAAAAAGTAGACCATCCGGGTACTTTGAGAATACTCATTTCAGCATACTATGATTTGGGGCATACTCTGAATACTGAATACTATTTAGAACGGATAGTATATGAATTGGGACGCAGCATAAGTCTTCTTTGATCTTAGTGATTTTGTTGAGCTAGATGTCATGTGACTGGAACTGGGAAGTACAGTATGGTTGTTCAATAAGCATTGTTGTGGTAGTTATTGTTGTTAAAAAGATTATAGCATTCATGTGAAATTGGGCATCTATTATCTGATATAAAATATTCAGACTTCAGAAAAATTCTGATAGCCAGAAGGGCGGAAAGATATCACCTATTGGAATTGTTGAATAGATGCAGATGTACTTATGCAACATGCATATCGCAATGGGTAACAATACTGAATGAATTTGGAAAAGTATGTTTTGTCAAAGTTTGACGCGAATAGAATTGTTCTGGGTTATATATTGTTCAGGTTTTTTTTACTGTTGGCATTTTTGTAAGGGGTAATCCACAGCTAGCTGTGCGATAAAGGTTTTAATGCACCACGTTAAGAAGGGCTGGGCGATATATATTGCCACTCACGCTTATTATACATGTCTAAATCGATTTCAGAATCGATTCAATGTTATATGCACAGCTCTTCCGTGTACTACGGCTGTTTGATCAGTAGGAAATTACTGCTCGATCTAAAATCACTACGATATGGAATCGTTTATAACGTGTATTTGAAAAAGCAACACTCGTCAAACATCATCAATATAAATATACTTTATGATCTTTGAGAAAGTACCAGAAAAGGTTTGAAGACCAGCGATAGAATATGACCATTGGCATTGCCTGAAACTAATTGTTCTTCTTCTGTTTCCCATATTTGGAGTTTCTGCGCAAGAGCGCCATCTGCCATTCTGATGTGCAGCATTTAACCGTAAGTCATTGACAAACTGAGAGTATAAGAATCACTCAATATATCTCTGACCCCTAACGTTAAGTGCATAAAGATCATCCCGCTTATACCATGGTCATATGCCAAGTTAAAGCTGTTATTAATGTTTACAGTGAATCTTTAGATCAAGCGGGTGAAATGACGGGAATTTTGTCATTTTGACGGGTATTTGTATATTTCAAATGTAATCAAACTGACTGGAGCTACCCGTGCATTAAGTAAGGGATAATGTTCAGACAGCCGGTTGTTATCTGGGAAGTACTAACCTGCAAATGTGGCGACAGGCCAATCATAATCAAGCATTCCAACGAGCCGTGAAATAAATGCAAACCTTTCAGCCAATCAGAATCGAGTATTCAAACAAACCATGGTATAAATTTGTATTCATATCATATCGGATCATGTAGCAAGTTCAGCCCTAGTATGGTCACCAAAATAGTGTATGTTCTTAACTTCTCCTTTAATCCAGTGACAGTGGTGACTGTTAAATTAAAGACACAAGAACACCCTCGGAGGGTAAAATTACCCATTTTGCACAGTTACCCAACTTTTTTCAGAATACATCTGTAATCCTTAAATATTAACAGGATTGCGGATTCAGGACACATAAATTGAATATCTGGCACATTACTCAACACATTTTGTGCTGGTAGGAGGTATCAACCAAACGGCTCACCCCTCGAAAAACGTGTCCAATTTTACAGCGGATTAGAGAGGATTTATTAAATCTCTTAAAGCAAACGGAACAGTGAAGTGAAAGTCTTTCACCTCGGAGCAAATGAACGCGGCTTGTGCGTTGGCCTGCGATAAGACGGCCCTGTCACACGTCTGCCTTATCAGAGCGCTGGCACACACAGGAAGTGAAGCTGCTGAGACATTCAATGGCCCCCACTTCCTGTCAGGGCACAGCCAATGGGGCATCTGTGAGGGCATTTGTCAAGAACTTCAAGTCTTTATCATTTTGCACAACTCAAACACTCTGTGGAGGTGTTGTAACTTCCCTTACACAGATATAAAGTGTCAAACCACTTCTCTAATATTGCTTTTCTGGCAACTGTGGCCTTTCAGGGAACTGAAGTGAGTGCGACATGCGTTTTATGGGCGTGAGGTGCGGTTGACCTTAAATAACAACAGTGGTGTGAAATGAGCACCTCCCAAAATGTTCAATAGCATTTCAATTGTCAGTTTGAGTTATTAGCTCAAAGAAATGTGGTTAGACAACTTTACTGTACAAGGTGGCAGTACTTGAAGATCATGTCTTCATTCTTACTTGTGCATTTAATCATCATTCACTCACACTCTTGTCTTTTCAAACCTGTGTGACTTTCTTTCGCAGAACACAAAAGATGATATTTTGAAGAATGTTGGTAACAGAAAAATGTTGGTCCCCATTGACTTGACATTGGTTTTGTGTCCATACAGTAGAAGCCAACGGTTTTCTGTTACCAGCATTCTTCAAAGTATCTTCTTTTGTGTTCTGCAGATTGAAATGACATGTATAAATGATTTTAATAATAAAATTTTGGGCTAAAATGTCACTTTAAAGGGCGATTTCTCTATTAATATTCTCTGTTAGTTGGTCTAATCCAAGGCTAATTTAGTTTACTTAAATTAAAACTTTGTTAAACGTTTCTGTTCAGTGAAATCAAATCAAATCAAATCTTGACCTAAAAATGATTGGGAAAAACTGAACTAAAGACATTCAAAATAAAACTGAAATAAAGCACTTATTTTACAAAAAATAAAAGTAACTAAAATAAAAATTAATTGATATTATATAGCAGCATAAAATATAAACAGATAAATTATAAAATGACAAAAGCATATACTAAAATTGCTAAAACTTTAACAAAAATTTACATAATAACGAAACATCTAGAAACAAAAGCAAATTTTAAATATTAATAAAACTCAAATCAAAACTATAATTACTCCTTCTATTAAATGTGTGAAAAATGAAAACGTATATCATGTTTTACGTAACCATTTAACAAACTACTCTTAAAAAATATGTATACATTTCTCAGTCAAAATGTGTGGAATGCTTATTTTAGTGCCTTGTGTGCTGTAGTATATTGAGTCCAATCTTTGTTATAATGCAATTTGTTTTGTTGAAGTAATCTTGGAAGTCAACACAAACCCATGCTGTGATTCATAATTGTGGTCATGCTCAAGCCCGTCCAGTAAGTTTTTCTGTGACGTGGATGTGTGATGTTGATACGACTAAAACAAGAGACACTGTAGGCGGAGGAGGGCGGCAGGGATGTTTGACAGTGATAATCCCACAGTGACTTGCTATTTTTAACCCCAGAGTCATTTTCTATTTAGCCAAACACACCCAACATGTCATTTAATCTATTAACAGTGCTTTATTCACTCAATGCTGTGTTCCTGATCCGTCGCCATAAGACTAAAGTGACAGAATAGTGAAGCGGTTTTGTACTAATGAGACCATGATGTCTGAATCGTGAGGTAATCGTGTATAGCAGCTGCGATTCATGGTTTGTTTTAGGGCTTAGACGTTTAATTCTCGTATATACTGATTCAGCTTTGAAACAACCGTAATGTTCTGAATATAAGACCTGTCAATAATAACCGCCAAATATTTGTTAATACGTCAATTAATCCAAAGTGAATTGAAGCCATTAAAATCTATCAGTCATAGAGTCTGTGTTTTTCTCAGTTGCAAGACTACAATAAAACGTTACTTCTATGTTACTGAAATTTTGGTAGACTGGTTTTCACATTGAGATTCTCTTAAATAATATTAAATTGTACTGCAGGTTATGTTTATTGTAAAAGTTTTTTTTATTATTGTGTTGTGGTGGTACATTTTACAAGTATTACAATGCTTTAGTTACAATATATACTAAAATATGCAGGCACTACAGCGCCCCCTAGCGTCTTCTATGGAATTGTGCATGCGGTTAAACAATCGTGATTATTTAATCATCATGACAGAAATAGTTGAGTGGCAGTGCTGTGGCACTTTAAATTATTTGAGTTTTTTGTAGGTTGCCCTCTTTATTTCAGCGTTTCAAAGGCCTCAAGATTGGGTGTTGATTATTCTAACACTGGGTTGTTGTTGTTGTTTGAGCTTGACAAATGTCTAAGGAATGTCAATCTAAGCAGTTTAAGAGAATGTAACGTTTGTTTTAGACCTTGTTATCTTGGTGTCCTTCACTGATATCCTGGAGGTACGACAAGACAGTCTCCAGGTCACTGAACCGCTGTGTGCCGTTTTGGTTTATAGCTCTTCAGGAATGTGAAAAATCTCGTGAAACTATTTGCATGGACTTTGGATTTTGTTTGATAACGTAGGTAAGCAGGGCACCGTGCATGTGTCTGCATGTTTGTCCTGACAACATCTGTCCGACTAAACTCCGAAACCAGTAAAGCTGTTTTACTGCATCGGTATTATAGTTATTCATTCTCTGCTTCCCTTGAACTAAACTGAATGAATAACAGCCAACCGGAGATTCACAAGTTTATTGATGTTTACGACTGTAAGAGCAGATTTAACCGTTTCTTAAGCATCATTGTAAAATATTTCAAGTCTGAAAAGTGTGAAAACATGAAGTTGCAAAGTGCAACTAAAGGTCACGGCTTAAACACATGAAATCAAAGCTCATATCTTCATCCTCAATCTCGCCTCCAGCTCTATGCTTTGATGAGGGAGGTGCCCTGGGAAATATAAAATAGCTTGAAACTAAACAAACTTTGCTGTTTTTTTTTTTTAAACAGATGGTTCAAACTGATGGGCAAGACCGGAAAACCGGACAAAGACAGGGGTGAGGTGCTCCTAGACATCCAGTTCATGAAGAATAACATGACGGCCAGCATGTTCGACCTCTCCGGCGTGGACAAGTCCCGTTCAAGGCTCGGCAAGCTGAAGGACAAGCTGAAAGGGAAGAAGAAAGACGGTATGTCAGATTCTGCCTCCGCCATCGTGCCTTCGGTTGGCCAGATTCTGACCGACAGCGAGGGAGAAGAGGAGGCTGACGCCACACCTGAAACCAAGAAGAAGAGCAAACTGAAGTCCTTGTTTGCGCCAAAGGGTTTGCATCGCAACATATCTCAATCCATGTCCACACTACCCACACTTCCTGAAAAAGACTCGGCCATCAGTTTGAGCAGATCGTCTGGACTGAACGTGGAGTCTCCTGAAGGTAGTGAAACTATTTCAATATGTATTATATAATAGGGATGCACAGTATGACTTTGATATCATATCTGTATCGTGAGTGAGTTGGTTGCAATTCGCAGTCTCACCACCTGATGCCGCTAAATTTCATACACTGGACCTTTAAAGCAGCAATTCGTATTTTTGGGGGGTTAAAAGTAAACAAAAATCACTTTGGAGCAAATGCATGGAAACATCACTTTGGTTCACAACCATAACAATATTTTATTTAATTTAGAAATATTACGTAGAGACAATATTTATTTCAGCTTTCATATTAATATTTTATATTTATTTTATATTGATAATATCATATTGTCGTTTTATATTTATACTATATTTATATTCATATGAATTATACTACTAATATGTATAAATAATATTGCTTTTGTCTGGTTTTTATGTTTCAATATCAGCATATATTTTCATATCATATATTTATATAATTTAATTTTAGTTCTTGTTAATATCACAATATCATTTTTTAATATAATATTTTTCTAATCAATTTTAAATGTATTGATGCCTGACTTTTGGTTCGAGCTTAATTGACATCACTGATTTATTAACAGAATATACCTTGTTTTTTGTGATCTTCTTTTAAGGCAAGAAGAAGTTTAAGTTATTCAAGCACAAGCGGACTGACAGCTCTGACAGTAAAGTATCTCAAGGTGCTGGATCTCTTCTGGGACAGGGCACGTCACAAAACAACCTATGCATCAACGGCAGTCACGTCTACACTGAAGATCAGGAGACCAGAGGCTCTAGAGCAGGTTCCACGCTCAGTCTGAACAGCTCCGGCCACGGATCCATGGAGGATCTGCGCAGAGGACCCAATCGGAAGATCTCGACCCTCTCAGTGGACCTGCAAACTCAAGAGAGCCCGGCAGTGGAGATGATCAAAAGACAAGAGGAACAGAGGAAACAAGAGGAGGTGAGGAAACGACTAGAAGAGGAGAGGAGGAGACAAATCCAAGAGGAAGAGAGAGAAGAAATGAGGATGGAGGAGGAGAGAAAGAGGATAGAGAGAGAAGAGGAGAGCAAACGGATTGAGAGAGAGGAGGAGAGGAGGAGGCTGGAGAAAATGGAGGAGGAGAGGAGACGGATTGAAAGAGAAGAGGAGAGGAAGAGGAGACAAATGGAAGATGACAGGAGACAAACTGAGAGAGAGGAGGAGATGATGAGGTTAGAGAAACTGGAAGAGGAGAAGAGAAGGATGGAGAGAGAGGAGGAGAGGAAACAGATTGAGAGAGAGATGGAGGAACGGAGAAGAGTGGAGGAAGAGGAGATGGAAAGGATAGAGGAAATGGCCCGAATAAAGAGAGAACATGAGGAGGAAAGAAAGGCTGAGGAACGGATCCGGGCTCAGGAAAGAACGAGGGAGGAGGAAGAAAAGAGGATCAGAGAGGAGAAAGCCAGGCTTGAGAACGAAAGAATGAAGAAAGAAGAAGAGACAAGAAGAATCGAGGCGGAAACAAGACACGCTGAAGAAGAGGAAAGACTGAGGAAGGAGAAAAGGGAAGCGGAGGAAAGAGAGAGAGGAATTGCCGAGGAAAAAGAAAGAAAGGAGCGGGAAAGGTCACTACTGGAAAAGGAAAAGATGGAGCTTGAGAGAAAGGAAAAGGAGGAAAAGATGAAAATGGAACAAGAGAGAAAGAAGGCTGAGGAGGAGAGGAAGTTGAAAGCAGAAGAAGAGAAAGATGAAATGGAGAAAATGAAGAAAGAACAGATGAACGCCATTGAGACGCGGCCTGAAGTGAAACCCAGGAGTGCTAGAATGAACGCGGGTAAGAAAGCAGAGAAAGCCGACATGATTGGCTCAGAATACGTCCCCTCCACCGATCGCTTTGAAGAGTCTGTCTTATTGGATGAGAACTCTGAATCCCTCAGCCGCTCATCAAAAGTATCTGCAGTCAAGCCAAGGTCAGTACCTCACAACACACAAACATAACACACAAAACAAATCATTTCTCTGATCGTTTGCTGGTTTTTCTCAAAAATCTATTTTTAGCCAACAGGTGCCTATTTTTAATCATGTAACATTAAATAATTGACATCACAGACTATTTGGGGGGACAGAGGTTGGGCGTGGGTGGGTGGGTGGCTGGGTGCAGTCTTCCGTTTTTTTTGTCCTTGGCTGATCACATGCCTGCTTTACACAACCAGATGCTTTCTGCATTCTGGTAAACTCATTGAGTGACTAAAATATTTACTGTTCCAAGATGGTGGACACACTAAAGGGACAGTTGACCCAAATACAAAAATTCTATTATCATTTACTCGCATTTGAGTTTTCCAAACCTGTATATATTTTTTGCTGTAACATATAGAAAGATATTTGTTAAAATGCTTATAACCAAACCGTTCTTGCTCCCCATTGACACCCATAGTAGGAAAAATTACTTTATCGTTTTGTTTTGTTTTGTTGAACACAAAAGAAGACATTGTGAAGAATGTAGGACAACAAACAGTTCAGAGGCACCTTTAACTACCTTTGTATTTTTTCCTACTTTGGGAGTCAATGGGGGGCAAGAACTGTTTGGTTATAAGCATTTTTTCCAAATATCTTTCTCTGTGTTCATCAGAACAAAGGAAGGAGAGTAAATGATGGCAGGATTTTAGTTTTTACCCTTTATGGTGTATGCAGCAGCTTTTAACCAAATATAAAACAGGCACAGTTTTAGGGTTTCGTGACACATTTTAACCAACCACAAGATTCTCTTTGGTGAAGACATCTAGCTTCCTCTAACATTTTTTTCCGCAGCTCTCCTGAAGTCTGTTTCATTTATCTCTCATGCCTGTGTGCTGAACTCTGATCTTTCCACAATACGTTTCTATTCCATTCATCAATCATCGGGACGGAAAATCCATGACCTGTGATTAGACTGCTTGGTTATTAA
Organism: Triplophysa bombifrons; assembly: GCA_029783895.1. Lineage (NCBI taxonomy): Eukaryota > Metazoa > Chordata > Actinopteri > Cypriniformes > Nemacheilidae > Triplophysa > Triplophysa bombifrons. The sequence goes on from CM056471.1 coordinate 18,140,487, forward strand.
AAGCACTGAATTGTCTCTGAGATGTGCATATGAGCGAAGTGAATCTCACCAACTAAGTATCAGTGTGTCAGGATTCACAACACAAAACCGTCATAAACGTCCCATTAATGTTGTCCTGATGATACCATCATCAAATATCTGGGATTCTGGTGTTTTTTTAAGACACGCTCATGTCTATACATATCAGATAAGATCAGAGATCACACCAAACAGCTGTTTTTATAAGTAAAGACAAAACGCAGTTCAGGTGACTTCACCCAAAAATGAAAATTCTGTCATCATTTACTCGCCCTCTTGTCACTTCAAACCTGTATGACCTTCTTCTTGTTCTGCAGAACACACACAAAGTTATTTTGAAGAATGTGGGTAACCCAACAGCACCGGACCCCATTCACTTCTGTTGTATGGACACAAAACCAATGCAAGTGAATGGAGTTAAAAACATTTTTCAAACTATCTTCTTTTGTGTTGTGCGGAAGACAAAAGTCATAAACAAGGAGTGCGTTTACATGCACAAAATAGACGGATGTCTTTCAACAATCAGCTTATAAAGGACACCTGTTTATATGCATAGTAATAAACCAGCTAAGCTGAAAACCTTTTGAGACATTTCTCGCGTACAGTGACGTCACCATCGATAGTCCGTCTGGTAATTAAAAATGGCACAGGAAATAGTATTTTTTATTTTTTCTCTTCTTGTGTCCTCAGAACGAGCATATGCAACAATAGTTTTTCATTTTGCCATTTCTACATCACTTGTATGTTCCGAGAGAAACCTTGTATGTGTTATTCTGTTAGGACTTTTACTATTTCGCTGTCAGACAAGCACACGTAAACAAAACTAAGAGAAAACCAGTAAAGGCGTTCACATGAAGTCTGTAAACGCACTTGACGAGAGAATGAGTAAATGTTAGAATTTTCATTTTTGGGATCACTTTAAGTTTAGGATTCTACTACACACCTGTATTCTTCTATTTGTCTCTAGCATACTCTCTAAAGATGATCATCACAACAGCTAAATACCCTTTCACCCAATGACATGCCCAAAGTGTAATAGAAACTCTTAGCTTTCATGTTCTTATCTGTATATTTCTGCTGAGGTTGTAAAAGCGCTGACTGTTATTTGTAGCGTCTCTAACCTTCATTGTGCTCTTCTCTAACCCACCGTTCCTTCAGTGTGTCATGTGTTTACCCAGAGGAAGCCGAGGAAATCTGCTTTCTATTAAAAAAAGCTGATTCGGCAGTTCTTTCTCTCTGACTCAAGCGTTTAGACTTCATGAAACGGGTTCTGGGATGTGGAGCAGACAGCATGATTTGCAGATAGCCAAGGCACTTAACTTTCCATTCGAGTCCCTCAAACTTTTTATGGTCGTTGATTATATCCGACCAGTAAACTTGATGATGTAAGGAAGATTGATCAAGAAAACCAAATCTTGTGTCGATTCCAAAGTTACCAAACAAAGCAGAACAGCTTGTAAAGCTACACATTTAGATATTTAGCTGATGTGTTTGATCGACTTTAACTTTCCATCTTATTATCCTGCTTCTTTAGTTCTTCCTTTTCTGGAACCGTCTTTTCTCAAGCATCGCCGCCAAAAACCAACCCTTTCTTAGATGATTCTGATGCCGAAAGTGGCAACACGGATAACGTCAGTCTCGGAGAAGGCGCAGACAGATCAGAGACAAGACGACGTGCCCCGATGCCTCCTCACAACAAGACGCCAAGAGAGAAAGACACCAACACACGCAGCGAATCGGATGATGGTGGAGAACCTGACGTCTTTAGTTTACGCCAAGACAAACGACCGGCACCTACACCGCCAGATGTCTCCAAGAACATTGAGGTTCTGTACAAAGAACGTACATCTTCCCAAGAAGAAACAAACCTTTTTACATCTGCGGTAAGAACGGCAAAACACACCAAGGGACCGGCACCAGCAAAGCCTTCGCTATCTTTACCTGAACCCAAGAACCGAACAATTCATCCCCACCAAAATGTAACCGAACGTGCCTTGTTTCCAGACGAAGCCTATTTGACGTCAGACTCTTGCTTAGATCAGCCAAATATGTCTCGGTCGGGTCACAACCTTGAGAATCTTGTAATATCCGCAAAGCCTGTCTTAAAACTAGAGTCCAATGAAAGTGGAAAGGATGATACAGAAGGCACCAAAAAGAAGAGTCATGCCCCGTTGCCTCCTGCCACAACTAGTGACCAGACATCAACAAGCCAGCTCGACAGACGAGATCAAGAGGGACCATTGAGGATTCATAGTGGCCTTTTGCCCGCTTTGAAATCCCTGTCAACCACCGCTAGTCAAGCTCCTGAGACGGTCCAGTCGCATGCGTCAGGCAACAGGACTTTACTTCGGGCCAGAGTGTCGCCTATTGATGCTCAAAGCTTTTCTGGGCAGAATTATGAAAATGAACCAAAGAGAATAGGCGACGCCGCCTTCAAATCCAGCAGGTGAGGTATATCGTAGAACTTGGAGAACCGTAGCCTGATAGACGTAAAGGTTGTGTGTGTTGGAAATACTGCGGTCATGACGAGAAGTTCCTAAAAGTTCTGAAGGTTGTGAAGTTTTGTTCGATGTTTGAAAAACATTACAGCGCACTTTCAGAGGTGCAAGTTCACTGCACCAACACCAGCAGTGTGAAATACATATTTGAATAGATTTCATTGTTTCCCAATGTGCCTTCAGTGTTCTTTAGAGCCACGAAATTCGCGGCAGAGATTGTGCATCACCCTTTTTTTTTTAAATCTGGATTTGCTTGAATCCTGCTTTGTATTTCACCCCTTTTTAAAGGTCTTAAAGCTCTCACTTTCTTTTCAGGCCCCATGCTGTGAAACCCTTGAGCACCATTGACAACCAGCAAGATTTCAATGAGAACCAAGACAATATCACATCCGCAAAAATTGCCGAGGGCGTGCGAGTCAAGATTAAGGTAGTGCGAGATTTATTCTTTTTTGTTTCTTACTCTATTGTTCACCTACACAAACCGCATTCTTTTCACAGGCATGGAATCGAAATCTGACAGCTTGAGACATTGCTCTTAAAGGGAAAGTTCACCCAAAAATGAAAATTCTGTCATCATTTACTCATTTACCTGTATGCATTTCTTTGTTCTGCTAATCACGAAGGAAGATATTTGAAAGAATGTCAACAACCGAGCAGATCTCCATTGACTCCCATACAATTCATTTTGCTCGGTTACTGACATTCTTTCAAATATCTTCCTTCGTGTTTAGCAGAACAAAGAAATTGATAGAGGTTTGGAACAATCTCGGGGTGAGTAAATGTTGACATTATTTTCACGTTTCCCTTTAAGAACGAAACATGAAGACAATAACATTTACATATCAATGACCTTATTCATGTAGATGATTGCGTGCAGGTTTAACGTGTTTGGGAATGTGTGCATAGCTGAGATAATCCGTCACTTTGGATGAAAGCATCTGCAAATGAAAATAAGAACCAATGTCGTCTGGTTATAGAATCGGTTCAAAACAACTGTTCGTATTTTTCAGGCACCAGAAGTTAAAAGGGCCGGGCCATACGCCCAGCTGACCCATGCGGAGCTGGTCAACTTGTTGGAAAAGCAGAAGGATCAGCTGTCTCAGAGAGACGCCAAGATCATGGAAATGGAGCAGTATATAGACAACCTTCTGGTCCGGGTCATGGAGGAGCAACCCAGCATCTTAATGTCTTTGAACTCGATGAAGAAGTCCGTTTAAGAGATGCAAGAGCGGGTTTTGGCAAGGGGAGATTTTGTATATATTATTATTGTAATCACAATAAGGGGGTGACAGAAATAGACGGTTGAGGTCTGTTAGGAGGTATTACACTAAAGCCAGTGGCTGATACTACTTGTGAAGTACTGAGCTGAAGATCAGGCTGATGTATTCCTGATTCATGAAGTTTCGTGCTATACAAATGGCAATACTGGGATGTGGCTTTCCTCAGATTTGAATGTACCGATTCGACTGTTTCCTGCACTGTTGTACTATGCTGCACTAAGTGTGTTTACTGTCCAAAATCTGTTGTGGTCAAAAACAGCGACGCACACTTCAGTAAACACAACAGCACTTTCTAAATGCAAAGTATTTTATATTACAGAGCTATATTTTCATTGTGACCAAACACTGTATTGTTGTTCATTTCTTGAACTCTGATGAAGCACTTTAAAAGGATTTGTGACCAAATGTCCTTAATGAATCTCTTCATCTGTAAATATGATTTGATAATCAGTCCTACAGTCTTTTTCATATAACCCGATGGCTCTACTATGCTATAACTTGGAAATAAAGAATGTCACAGGTGTGACTTTTGCAAATAGCAACATTGTGTTGTTGTGTCTTTGTGCATTTGTTAAAACACAGCTCATGTTTTTCATGTTTAGTCTAAGGAAATGCATTTCGTGAAATATAAAAGCCGAAAAATAAAATAAAAGAGAATTAAAAATACACGTTTATAAAAACTACACAGACTATTTTCTTCTGTCAAAACCAGAAAAGAAAACAATAGAGACATTCTGAGATCCCACATCATTATTTATTTAAATCCGTTTCTTCATAATCTTTGATTATCGTTAAGGTTTACAGTTTGTATAGCGTTAAAAATAAGTATTTATTTAACTTAACGATCACTACATTTATAAACATTTAGATATTATTTGCTCTTACGTTCAAGTATTTTTACGTATACTAAAATAAAAATTAACATTTGGTTCCAAAATGTTTTTAAAACATTTCAAACATTACGTTTTGTATTTTTTTATAAGTTTCATTGATATTAACTGGAATGCATAATAAAAAGCGTGATTTTAGATTTTTTTGAAACGGAGTTATCTCATTTTTGAACCAAACTCTCTATTTTGCCGCAGGGAACTTTTATTGTGCATAACCGCGTTACTTTCGGCTCGCACCAATGACGTCATTAAAAAGCGCGCCGGCTAATAGACAACAAACGTACGTGTGTCGACGGAGAGGCGAACAGGAGACACTTTCATCTGTAATACAGAAACTAAGCGGGTTTCTTTATGAACTGACAGGCGACCAGCATCAGTAAGTCTGCGTTATCCTTATGTTGTATTTACAACATTAACCATTTCTTATTTCAAACGAAACGAAACTTGTATTCATTTCATATAACATATAGTACATGTTTGCCATCTGTTCACCACGACAGACCCAAAAAGAAAACTGCATTTATGAGTGCGTCTGCTAAATGTATTTACTGTAGTTCAAACTACGTATTTGTATTGACAGAGCTGCTTTGTAAAGAGTCTGATTGTGAACTGCTTTCTGTCTGTTTGGGCTTTTCAGGTATGCCGAGCAGCTGTCGGGAGTGTGGCTCCTCTAATGTTGTGAGGGATGATCTGTATTTAGAGTCTCAGTTGGTATGTGAGGATTGTGGGACTGTGTTGGAAGGGGGGCAATTGACCACCACGCTGAGCGAAGAGGCCAAGAGCAGATGTAATCCAGCACAATTCATTCAGTTTCACCTGATCATAATTCACACTTGATTTAAACTGTGCATCTATTTCTTCTTTTCAGCTGTGCCATATTATCGGTCCACGCAGGCGATAAAGACACCGTGCAGGAATCTACTTGCAGGTAAACAGGCATATTCAGGAACCTCCTGAAAACCACAGTTCAGCCAAAAAAGAAAGAGATTTGATCATTTACTCATCGTTCTGTCTTCTTCTAATATTTAAACCCGATCATGTGTGTGATTTCCTAACAGAGCGCATGAATCAATGTTTAACTTTATGTGTCACTTTGAATGAAAGCGCCTGATAGATCCAATTTTCGTTTGACTTCCCAGGCTTCTCTCGTGTGCGTGCCTTGTGTCGTATACTCCGCTTATCCAGTAGCATGGAATCTGAAGTAGTGAATCTCTTTGAGCGTGCGTACAATCACCCAAACTTCCTCCACGCCACCTTGATGACGAAGGAGATCTTGGGAGGCTGCTGCATACTGTTTGTCTGTAGGCAATGCAACTGGCCTGTTGCTATGGGGACCGTTAGCTACCTATTGGGGATTGACAGTCCTTCGATGGGTCCGGTTTATCAAGAACTTACAAAGAGTCTAAACATTAAGACCTCGACCCAAAGCATCACAGACCTGTTGGAAAGCTTCTGCTATGAGTATGTATGATTCTGCCTCCACGCTCTGGCGTTATTGACTCGCTCTTGTGTTTTTCTGAACCAGTATGACTTTCATTTGTGATACAGACCGTCTGACAGAGATCCTCAGTCACCACTCATGAACTTTCGACGACCTTTAAGAAATGTCTTAATTTTGATTTCTGCAGGTTCAAGCTGCGCCCTGAACAGGTGGATGAGGTGTTATCTGAAACCCCCCAGCAGTTGGTGGACAGAACATCTGCACTGATTGAAGTAGCCGCAGAGGGCTGGATAGTTACAGGTCGCCATCCTCTTCCCCTCCTCATGGCAGCAGTGTACGTGGCCTGGCAGTCTCTAAATCCCAAGGTACGTTGCCTGGCCTCTGCTAAATGGGGTGAATGTTCTACTCCGTGGGTCTCAAAATCAAATGAACGTTTCGTTCATTGGATTAATCTTTGGAAAAACATGTGCCTACGACTGTTTCACAGACACTTTAAACAACCGTTTCATAACTCGGAAAGCACAATGATAGTAAAATAGCTTCCAATACCCCATTTTGTCACATCTACAGATATAGAAGTATTTCATGTAAGCTTTAGAGATAGCCAAGAGAATAAACTAAAATGCTTCTTGCCTAATTTAATTAGAATCTTACATAAAAAAAGACAAATTAAATAAATAACCTGACCTCATTCCACTCCTCCACAGCATTTTATCCTTTTGATCAGTAAATGACCAGATGGAGACTTTGCGTTACACAGGATGTTACGTAAACATTGGTTATGCACTTGATGTCTTGCTACTTTTGAATGCTGCCGACAAGTCAGTATTTTTAGTGTTGTGAACACACTTATATATACAAAGTGAGACGTGTGGTGGAGTAAAGGAAGTATGGTGGTTTGATGAATTATATTTAATACAGGGATGGTATGTAATTTAATTATGTATTATTTATTATTTATTAAAAACCTAGTGATGGTGCAATGGGTAATTAAATACTGTAGTAAAGAATACCTTTTCCATTTTTGTGTAACTCTGCACGTGATGGATTATTGCACAGCAACTGAAAATGCTTTACCGTGTATCGTGTAATTTCTCATCTTGACATATTTTGGACATTTCTCTGTATGTTTCATTAGACCACAAACATATCCAGAAAGAAGGACACATCAAAGCTTTATATTGTCAGAGGAATTGATTTATATTCCTGTTTATGAATCACTCGTAGGCCCGCATGAAATACACGTTCGGTGCGTTCTGCCAGATTGGAAAAGCGCCCGAACAGGCCTGGCGCAGAAGCAAAGAGACGGTCATGAAACGGTTGAGCGAACTGCGGGAGGTGTTGTGCAAACTGGGCCGACAGCTGCCATGGCTGAGGGGGACTACGGTGGAGCCCAACACAGTGGCCACGCTGGTGGATGACATCTTGAAGAACCACCAGATGCTGCTTTTGAGGGCGGTTAGGAACTACGAAGAACAACTGAAGAATGAGGCATTAAAGACTGAAAGTACACCCAGCCCTGGAACCACACACGACTGTTGCAATGAACCTTCAGAAAATCACACAGACTCACTCAAGGTTACAGATCCTGATCAGGTTGAGAATTCTCCTGATAAAGAGACCTCAGACACAGAACTACCACCAAACCACTGGGGCAAAAGGCACTTGTTTTTACCTCCCTGTGTGAAGAATTGCAAACGGCAGAGGGTGGACCAACCGCAGATGGAAGTGACCGGAGACGAGGACATATCCGACAGTGAGATTGAATCTTACATTCGCTCGCAGGCTGAGATTGACATGTATTTGAGGGCTCAGAATGAGCTGGAGCAGGCGTAGCTGTATTTCAAGTTATAATGTTTTCCGAAACCTTGATTGTTTTCTACTTTTCCTGACTCATGGATACGGCACTGAATGCTTATACATATTTTTTTATGAATAAAAACAGTTCCTGGCATATGAATCAGAAGATAGTTTTTTATGGACTGTTTATTATTTTGAATGAATTTGTGAATAAGAGGTTTATATTGTTTATAATGAATAATGGCTACAGCCATTACATTTCCCATTAAAATGTGTTTTGTTTGCCTTCTTATGTGCTCCTTGTCCGTGAATATATTGTTTAGCATGCGCTGCAATATCTTTTTTGTTTCGGATTTAAGTGATGTATTTATCATAATAAATTAATTATATACTGTTTAAAATGTAGACTGAGACAAATTATAAAAATTAGGTTGTTAAATCATGAGGGGAACTGACTTAAAAGTGTACTAAAAGTGAGTATGTTTTGAGAAATGGTCTTGCATTATTTGTTTGCAAATGCTGCTTGTTTTGACGTTTATCTAAAAGTTGAAGTCTTCAATAGTTTTCTAGTCTTAAATCTTGTTACAAAGACACCACATCATAATAGACTGTTTAATTTTGATTTTTTTTGCTTTAAACTATCTTTATTGCACATATATGTTGGTTTAGAACACATGTTTATTTTTATGCACCAAATAATTGTAGTGCGGTCAAATAAATATGGCAATTAAAAAGCAATTGATAGAAGGTGTCACCATTTAAGCATACACCGTAAAATCTAAATTGACCATTTTCAATAATATGTTTACCTTTACCCACAGTTCTTTGCAGTCTCTGTGTACTCCCTTTAGTCCAAGGGGATGAACATTGGACCACAAGCCAGTTCTGTTGCTGTAACTAAGCATTCTGCTGTCAAAAAGAAAAAGCTGCCATTCAAAAGTAGCTGGGTATAGTAAACCTTTGTGAGATGATTTCAGTCAATGAGATGAACAGGAGTGATAACCTCAACATTATTTACATATAATGGCCCAATAAAGGGATAGTTCAACCAGAAATACAAAAACCTCATCATTTATTCACCTTCACGTTGTTCAAACATGCATGTTACTCTTGCTTCATTAAAAAAAAACAATAGATATTTTGAGAAATGACGTGATGGTGAGTACCACTGAGCTACAGCTCTCCTGTAGCTCAGTGGTAAGAGCAAGGTTGAGGGTTCGATCCCAGGGGATTGCTCTTTCCTAAGTAAAAATGTATAGGGTAATGCAATGTAAGTCGCTTTGGATAAAAGCGTCTGCCAAATGCATAAATGTAAATGATGACAGAATTTTCCTTTTAGGGGTGAACTATCCCTTCCAAATGAATTAAATTGCACTTCCTTTTTTTCCACAACGTTTCTGCAGTTAATCCCAGGACTAACGTGAAGGTCACAGAACCACGCTGGCTGTGGCACATTGGTTGGATGGAATGCCGATGCGACGGTGACACGTGAACATCTTGCGCAGCTCTGAGCGAAAACGGTCATGCAGCCAAGCGTACAGAAAGGGATTGCAGCAGGACGAGCTCATCGCGCACAGGTGACACAACAGCTGGATCAACAGGAAGTGACGCTTGTTAATGAGAAGGATGTCGATGTCACGCACTACGTTGAAGACGTGGATAGGCAGCCAGCAGACTCCAAACGCGGCCACCACAAGAGCCACCAACCTAAAGATCTTGCGTTTGCGGGCACGCTGGGCTTCGGCCTGGTCTTGCGTCCGGTGGCCGGGGGCGACGCAGTTGCGTAGTTTGACGGAGATGCACAGGTAGGACACGCAGACGGCGGATAGAGGAAGGATGTAGGTGAGGAGCAGCGTGCTGTAGGCGTAGATCAGTCGCTGGGTCTCCTGGCCTAACCAAAACTCCTCGCAGATGGTTAGACCTTCATCTTTGAACTCCACGTGATACGTGTGGGCCACGGCGGGCACTACTAACACGCATGACAGCACCCAGATTCCAGATAGCAAATACCCACAGGCCGCCATGGAGGTGCGCTTCTTCAAAGGATGCACGGTGGCGTAGTACCTGCAGAGAGAGCGATGAAAGATGCTGTAAATTATTCAAATTAGTGCACATGATCTGATGATGAAATCAAAGTCCACTGGGGTTTCATGCTGCTGTCAAACCCATTTTAGGTTTTGTTTGTCCCTTTAAATACACTTTCTCCCCACATTCTTATTTTACATTCTTAAAAATAAAGCTAGGTTCCAGAAGATTCTTTGTCGGTATACGGTTCTATAAAGAACATTTCTCACTCACAGAACCGTTCAGTTGAACTGTTCTTTGTAGTTGAAAAAAAGTGTTTTTATTTGTATCGTTTTCTTATTATAATGTCGACTGTCTAAACGTCTCGTAATTAAAACATCTAAATTTTTATAAATTCTAATGTAAGTAAATGACAACGTATTTCTGATACCTTTCCATCTCATGTCAAGTTTGTATGTATGTATTTTTCATCAACTTATTCAAACCATTTGTCTACATAGAAGCCGATTAAATATAGAAAATTAGGTTAGAGTCAATATTACTAATGTACATACTATGAAAAATGTTACATACACAGCGTTTATGGGCACTAGAAATGAAAAATTCCAACAAAAAATTTAGACAACTCCTGCTTTAAGGGGTCATATGGTGCGAACACTTGTTTCTCTGTGTCTTCGGTGTGTTATAAGCTGCCCATCCGTGTAATAGACACGTAAAATTGCAAAAATGAAAGTGTGGGAACAAAAGAAGCATTCTATCTAAAAGTGAATGCTCACACAGACCTTCCTGAAATGCCTTGTGTAACCACACCCCCACAAATCTACGTCAGTTGGTGGTCTGATTTGACAAAGACCGCCCAAATGTAAACAAAAACAAACCATAATATACGTTTTATCCGTTTGACCGCTAATGTACATAAGTACATCGTATTGAGATAATTATAGTAAAATCAAGTATTCTAGATTTTCTTTTCTTGCTTTTTCAAAACGACATCTTTCAAAGCTCCTTTGCAGAACTGCAGATCGCACTTTTTTATGTACGAATATTATTATTATTTTTATTTCACTATTTGGCCTGCACATTCAGTCTTGCTAGATTATGGTTAACAAACTTGGCTTGCTGTCCTCGAAGGGGGCTCAAACTCCGGGCTTAACCCCCCGTAATAGAATACCCCCGGCACGGAGACTTCCACTGATATAAGCTCTCAATAATGATTGCTAGGACTAAATGTTTAGGCTCCTCCCGATGCTACGTTTGGAACTTCATTAATTACACAAAAAATCTCCATAAACTACCAATGCCTTTAATATCGGGTACTTATGATGAGCAGCGAACATTTTAAAAGTCCTGAGCAGCAGCACATCAGAAAATACTTGTTTATAAAAACGTCTCCTTTTAAACACTGTTGTCATTTGATTTCAGGGTCAAATATGACCTTGTTCTTGCCAGGTTTGGGAAATCAGAAATCAGTTTGATTGCAGTCGCCGACCAACATCAAAGCACCGCAGGAAATGATGTCGTCAGTGACTGGCATTCTCACCCGACTTCTAATGACCTCCAAAGCCCTCCGATATAAAGCAGACGCTCAGACAAAGCTTCCTACCGACGTCTTTCAAAACACCAACATGAGTATGTCGCTCTGTACACAGGAGCATCATAAGGTCCTTTCATCTCAAGTGACCCGACAACTTTAACCACTCTTAGCTTTGAAATGTTTGCCGTGTAAAAGCGTCGCCATTACAGAGATCATTAGGATGGAGGGTTGCACAAGCTCACCTGTCGACCGCAATGGCCGTAAGAGTGAACACGGACACATAAACGGTGACCGGCTGGATCAGGAACACCAGGTAGCACATGAAGCGTCCGAAGGTCCAGCCGTGGGAGCTGAAAGCGTAGGCCAGCGTGAAGGGAACGCAGGTCACGCACATCAGCATGTCCGAGAAGGCAAGGTTGCCGATGAAGAAGTTGGTGACGTTGTGCATCTTTCTCGTGCGGTAGATGACGTAGATCAGAAGGTAGTTGCCGAAGACGCCCACCAGCACCACGAGAACGTAGCAGGGTATGATGAGCGGTTTGAAGGTCTGCAGGAGGGCCACGTCCGCGAATGGGTGGTTGTGAGGGGCCGTGGTGTTCTGGACCACCGTCACCTCGTAGACTTGGGATTCACCTGGCCAACCAGAACCCTCCATCCTCCACAAAGATCTCCAAAGTCTCCACCTGCTGGACACAAAGATCACCACTAAGCAAGCATCTGTGGATGTCGACTTTTATTCAACCTCCTTTCATTCCAAACCCGTGTGACTTCAATTCTTCTGCAGAACACAAAAGAAGATATTTCGAAGAATGTCGGTAATCAAACAACATTGGACTTCCATTGTGTGAACAAAACCACTGAGACATTTTTCTAAATATCTTTTCGATATCTTTAGTATTGCAGATTTTGTATTCAATATACAGGGTTTAAATGGGTGATTAATGATGACAAAATATTTTAATGCACAGTTTCCTTACATGCGAAATGTTATTTTATACTGAAAAATTCATACTGTTTTTCAAACTGAGATCTTGGATTTGCAGATCAGCATGTCAAGCGACATCTCCTGAAAGTATTTTTTGTTGCATATACATGTGAATGATCTACATTTGAATGCTTTATAAAAGCTTCTCGAACAGCTTATTCCAGCGTGAAAGCTTTTTAACACACAGCAGTCTGTCCCTTTCTTCCTTAGCTAATGTACTGCCACCGTCAAAGGAACAAATGATGAATGCCAGAAGGAAAATATCGTTTTGTGAATTCATAAGATGACGTTTTCCTTCCCTTTGCCTGTCATTTTGTTAAATTGCCATTTGTATTCTCGGATCTTGCCGAGGTTGATTTTGAAATGTGTGATTTACAGTCTGATGAAAGATTTTCAAGGAGTGTTTTTCTGCCTTGATACAGCCTTCTGAAGTGAAGTAAAGTGAAGCGAATACAAAATAGGTGTGACCAAAAACTACAATTGCAGACGTGATTAATTAAAAGTTACAATTATGTTAAGTAGCTTTACTAAATGACATCATCAATTCTTCCCTTGCCTCGTAGCAGTAAACAAAACAACCAGGAAGAAGTCTAAGACCTCACTTTATGTCTGTGGGAGGGTGAGGACTGAGACAGATGCATTTTTGAGGTCATATTTCAAGTTTAAATTAACTTAATTGAGAAACACAACAGTTAACCTTATGGATCTATACAGTGACTTGACAGAGTAATGATGTTCCTTATGGTAGAGTCCGGGTGCATTCTGCTGCATTATAAATAAATCTGTTCATGTCATTGGTAATTTACCTCCAGAACCAAGAAGACACATATAGTGCTGATAAAAAACATCCTTTAGCCACAATCCAAGCCCGTGTGCACCCTGCAGAGTTCCCCAAATGATCTCTCAAACACAGACATACACACGTATGTGGGGTCAGTCCATTGGACATAATGAGTTGTGTACTGTACAAACTGTATATTTTATCCCCTAACCAGAACCCTAAACCAAAAGATCGTAGAAAACATTTTACATTTTCAGGTTTTTTCAAAAATTATCGTTCTGTACAATTTATAAGCTTTTGTGCCTGTGAGGACCGCAAATTTGGTCCCCACAGTGACACGAGACCCCATGAGTTTGTATGTTTATGGTTTGTATGGTATCTTTATCTCTTTATGAGTTGGTATGTATTCAGGTTTAGGTCCCCACTAACATATAAAAACCAAGTCCACACACACACGCACACACTGATCATCACACACACGCACACTTACTGCAAATATCTTTTTCCTCACTTCGATGTGATCCCATTATAACCTGTAATCTAAATTAAATGGAAGTTCTTGGTCTTCATAGGCGTCCAAAGACATGACGGATTGGACATCTAGTGTTTGATGAATCTGAATGAATAAATCAATGAATGAGTGAATGAATTTGAAATGCTTTGATGGAAAATTACTGTTTGCATTATAGTTATTTATCTATGAGAGATCCATAGCGCATACATACAGGTATAACCTGTAATGCATGCTTTATATTAGCAGTAGTTTGTCACTGTTTTCATATTTCTCATATTAAAACTGTTTTAATGTTTCCTGCTAAGAAGCTATTTCACATCACTATTACTGACCAGTGAAAAACAATTCGTTTAGTGTAAACACACATTAAACATTTAGTGTAAATTGGAGAAGTTGTCACAGAGTCTGTTTTCCAGCCTTTATTTTATTTTAGAAAAATGTAAACACTTGCATAATTTAAAAAGCACAATGATTCATTAAAAGAATTTTACTGAAAAGAAATTTGATAAACCAATTGTATAAAATAGCTTATATAACAGGTGACAACAAAATATCCATATCCAATAAGATTATTTCTAGAAACGCACAATTTCCAGGTAAAAATCCGTGCAAAACTTTACCTTTAAGGAGTGTAAAATAAACATTCGTTTACCTCCGAGGAGGAAAATAATCCTGCTTGTGAGTCCAAATACACGCGTGCACAGTATCTCCGCGCGCAGCTTCTCCTAACAGCGAGTCTGGACTCCGGAACGCGCACCGTCTTTAAACAGCGTGTCGGGAGCGCGCACGAGCGGCGTTAACTCCGCTTCAGATCTAAGGAAGAAACACGAGGAACAAACCGCATTACTCATCGTGACTGCACGTGCAAGTATTTTATCACTCTCTCTCTCTCTCTCTCTCTCTCTCTCTCTCTCTCTTCTTTGCTCACCTTTATCGCCGACACAAATATCTCCTCATCCTGGTATTTAATCTCCGTCTTGTCACCTGTTTTATTCACACGACTCAACAGTCCATCAACACAGAGCTGTTTGTTTTACATGAAACTTTAAACACTTGATTTGGTGTTTGTATGTATGATGATGGATGTTGTCTGACTAAATTGACCCCTGCGGAACACCCCCACCCCCCCTAAAGACATTCCATTATATTTGTTATAATGGGACTTTTACTGTAATGGTTTTATAGAAACCTATAATAGTCTCTACTGGTAATGTGTTGCGAACACCATTACGTCTTAGTGGAATAAAGCTTAAAACACAAAGGAACTAATGTTGTAATGTTTTTAATGGTAAACAGGTGTTTATATTTGCGATGGTAACCCTTAGTTCAGCCATTTTTGGGCATCTTGTGTGGGATTGCCTTTGGACATTGTGAAGCACTTTGGTCCACCAGGGTTGTTCTTAAATGTGCTATAAACATACACTTGAACTTGAAGGGTTCACTGTTGACATCTACAAAAGAACATTAATAAAAGAGATTTGCTAAATAGCACCCTCAGGTCACCATTCACCTATAACAGGGCAAACTTGAATCAATTTGTGTAACTTTTGTGATTAGTTTTAGACGACGAGCTGTTTTACTTTCATGACTTGTGTGTAGCCCAAATTTATGGCCAAGATTGAACATGAATTATTATTATGCATCATTTCAGCATTTTTGTATATCGGTGCAGTGCAGAACTTATGGCTCGAGGGAACCGCATTGTGTAGGACATCAGCGAGTGCTGTTATTGTTAAAGGAAATATCAAATTGGTCTGTGCATTATCAGAATAACACAGGGTATGAGCATTTACCTGTACATTAGTGTATATGAATCATCAATCAACGTACCAATTTCTGCTTCCATAATATTCACAACGGAGGCACATTTTCCAATTTATATTAGGCATTGATTTATTCTTTTATTAGAGAAACACATCTCCGTGCCAAATTGTCTATTACGTTCTCTCTGTTCTCACGCCGTACTCTTATGACTTGTTTATGTTCCACAAGTATTCTGTTAGTGTTCGCATATGCCTCGTTTTGATGCAGTTTTCTTAAATATGATTTGTGTACTTTGCTTTTTAATGTTGCAAAAAGGTTTGTCTACATCCCCTTTTTTCATTAGAATCTACAATGTATGCTTATCCACATTCTTTATTGGCTTCGTTTTTCCAAAAAATGAGATTGCATATTTTTAAAACACAATATATATATACAGTATATAGCTTGTAAGTCTGGTCCAGTAGGAAGGCACTCTGTGTATGTGACTCTGTTTTGGCATGATTGGGAATAATTTACTGTAATGTATGATTTCCATAATAGCTGGGCATCCTGCAGTGCTTTATGATCGTGGACTCATGCGGTTGGCTTTGTATTTGCATAAGAGCTTCTATACTTGCCCTCCATTAACAAAAAAATATATAATAAAAAATACAGTAGCCTCTTTCAAATGCAAATACCAGCATGAACTGTCTTATTTCGTTTCGTCATATTTAATAAAGGCTGAGCAGGTGAATGACTTCTTTGCCATTTTAATATTTTGGAGTTTAACTCAATTGATGTTCTTCATCGTTTTTGAAAAAAAAAGGGTTTTAATTAATTTGACTGTGGCCTTTAATTTCGATTCGTTTCAATCAGTTCCCTCTGATAAAGCCAATAGCCTGCTAACAGCGGATGTGATCATTACGCTCGGCGCTTGTCTTTTTCTTGTGGAACATTAATTATTTCCTTCGTTTTCAATGCGGGGCGTCATCATTTTGAATACACGGAACCATGGCAGACTCATCAAATCTATTATGAGAAATTGCGTCTTCCTGTTGAAGTGCACTTTTCATCCTCTATCATGACTAACCCTCATTCATTTTGAACTTTAGTGGTCATAGCTTCCAGCTATCCTCATTTTGATTGGATGTTCACGTAGACGCACGCAGCAAGTGTCCTTTATTTCTGTACAATCTCATTACTGCTCTTCTCAATTCATATTCTCTTCTTCCACCCAACCAATACATCTGCTCTATTTCCATATTCTTTCATCTGTTCTCTGGGCTTCACTCTTTAGCTCACTGAGTCCCAGTGGAGAATTAAATTAAAGGTCTTTGTTTATAGGATATGTTGGATGGATTAAATCAAAATGTGTTTAGAACATCTCGTGGGATTACTGAAATCATTGTAATGATATCCACTAATCTGCCATTTCCATTACTATGGGAAGTTATCAAGTTTATAATTGTGGAATGGATACGGTGGTCGTCTCTGGTCTGAATGCCCTTTGGGTTTTATTGAACGTCCCTGTCATGAATCAGACCTGATGAGAATGAACGATGAAACAGAGCGTGTCTTTGGAGGGTTTTCTCTTTTTGCTATCGTTCTTTAATAGCGTGCGTGATATTCAACACACACGCGTGTGTGACAAGTTCTACAAGCGCTGATATTTTACCTCCGGTCATTGATATGAATTGTGGTGCACCACCGGATGAGTGTATGTGTATTCATGCACGCTTTCTGGTGCTGTTCTGTTAAAAGAAATTAATAATACAGACAAGGTTTTCAGTCACATAAGAGCTTTGAACTGTTCTGGGATCAGTCTGTTTTTCAGCTCTGACTTTGTCTCATTCACCATTACAAGTTGTGTAGATGATGTTGATGGAACGGGTTGGTACTCCACATATTCTAAAGACCTGTTCACACCAAATAAATAATGAAAACAAGTATATTAGCATTCACACCACTTGACAAGAACGTAAATAGTATTCTAGACTTCAATGTAGTGATATTATTTATCAGAAGGAATTAAAAGTGTATGTGTTATGCAAATGACACTGAAAGAGTCCATAGCTAAAAATCTTTTGTGACACTTGACTGACCAACTTAAAATTATTTTAACATTTTAAAATGATAAAACCATTACAGATACTTTACAGACACATGTACTGTAGCCCTTATGTGATAATTATAACTCAATAACTCACATAATGTTGCAATTAACCAATCAAATCAATTATACCCGAGAGAGCTGATCAGTCAACTACAACCTGAAGGGGGCATTAATATACCATAAAATTGTGAACACATAGAGACCATGTAAAATAAACCAATGACTTGATTGTTTAATTATTCCTCCCACTAATATCTTGTTTATTTGTTAATTTACTGTAAATTTACATTATTTTCTTTAAAAAAACAATGATGCACAGGTGCAGGACGGCTCTGCTTGAACTTGCATCAGAGAAGTAGAAATCAGTGAATAAAAGGAGCTATTATAAGCCCTGATGAGTGAACATTTCACCTGAAAGGCTCGGCTGGTTCTTTGCGGGCAATCAGACCCGTGAAACATACAGGCTTTTAGCTCGAGACTACATACAGAATATACCTTCATACAAAAAATGGAAAGCAAGGTTTTTTTGGAAAGCAATTAGACATTCAGAATGAACTTTTAGCATCAGACTATTTCCTCCAAAAATCTATGAAAGGAGGGAGAGACAGGTGGGGATTTTCTGTTGGATTTAAGCAGAAATGTCAGGATGTTGTAGGTTTGCCAAGATTAAGACACTTTTTAATCCATCAAACTACATTCTTTAAAGGAACAGTTCACCTTCAAAACGAAAATTCTTTCATTATTTTAAGCCCATCTTGTCATTTCAAACATGTATGACTTTTTCTTCTGCGGAAAGCAAAAGAAGATATTTTGAAAAATGCTGGTACCAGAAAACCATTGGTCTCCTTTGACCTGCATGGGTTTTGTGTCCATACAATAGAAGTCAATGGGGTCCAATGATTTTTTTGTGTTTTACAGAAGACAGAAAATCACACCGGTTTAAAATGACATCAGGGCGAGCAAATAATGACCTATTCCTTTAAGAAAGGTATACATTCTTAAAGGGATAGTTCACCCAAAAATATAATTAATTGATTTGCCCTTTTGTCATTTTAAACCTGTATGACTTGCTTTCCTATTCAGAACAAAAATAAGGTATTGTAAAGATGGACTGAACAACAGCGGTACCTTTTCACCTCTATTGTACAGACCAAAAACCAAGTCAATGGGGACCAACGGTTTTTCGTCACCAACATTCTTCGAAATACCTTCTTTTTTGCTCTTCAGAAGAAAGTAAGTCATGCAGGTTTGAAACGACAACAGGGTGAGCAAATTATGACAGAATTTTTTTATTTTGGGTGAACTATCCCTTTAAGTGTTCAAAAAATGAATCGTTTGAATAAATGATTCATCCGAATGACTCCCCAATGTTCCTTAAAGAATTGATTTAAAAAAAAAAATTATATATGAAAAATGAAACACTGTAGCATTATTAAAAACAAAAAATTGCAAACATG
The DNA here is from genome assembly GCA_029783895.1 of Triplophysa bombifrons. NCBI lineage: Eukaryota > Metazoa > Chordata > Actinopteri > Cypriniformes > Nemacheilidae > Triplophysa > Triplophysa bombifrons. Next base: position 18,159,566 of record CM056471.1, read on the forward strand.
TGGTTAAGTAATATTTGTCATTTTAGTTGGTTATCTAACTGTTCAGCAAGTTTAGCATGTTCACCAAACTTTCCTGTAGCTCCGTAGTGAGAGCGTGCTGCTAGTAGCCAAGGTCATGAGTTCAATCCCAATTATTGCAGATAGAATCAAATGTATAGTGTAATGAAATGTAAGTCGCTTTGTAAAAAGTATGAATAATAAATAAACTCTTCTAGGTGTCATAACTTTGGCTGTTCACTGCTGGATGTGGTATTCTGGACAGGATTTAAAATATTCTCAATTATGCTGTTGTGAAGTACGGAAAACTTCTGTGATGCTACTCTTCAATAAGGCTAAAACTATATTTTTGCTTTCTTGTATCAACAACAATTTGATGACCAATTAAGATAATGTGGTAGAAGCGATGAACATTTCTCATATTTATTTATGTGTATATTCATTGAAAACATCTACATGTATAATAACACTGATGCTTACTGTAATAAATAACTAGGGAAGGAACATGCATGTCGTGTCACATGACTTCATCATATTAGGTTTAATTCAGTGTAATGCAAAACAACCACCACTGTGCTGTCCTAAAAACCACAAAGAGGAACCTTATTTAAGTTCCATCAGCGCTTTGTTTGACATGATTAAAATCAAGTTTTCAGTCAACTTTGAATTGGATTGCAATTCTAAAAATTAATTATACATCAAGTTTATAGTAGAAATATGTTGCAAAACAGCTGCCTTCAGAAGACCAGAATCGTCATGCGATGTTGTGACCTTTCGGAGAATGGAGTACGTGACAAATCTCACGTCGTCTGAAGAACTGTGGAGTTGTGTTTCATCAAACTAATGCGTTTTATTATAGTCTGGCTGTCTCTGTGCGTATTTGTTCATTTGACATGACAATGACTTTCACATCCAGAACAGACCAATTAAAATGACTCATTTCCTATGTGATGTCATTAATTTATAGATTAAAGAAAATGTTTTTTGCTGCTTGTCCAATTTGATTAATTTAAATAAGTTAAATCAACATTGTTTTTGTACAATTTTGTCACAACATGATTTTTTCATGTTCAGTTATGTAACTTTGTTGTTGGCACAACATACATGATTTGTGTTGTGTTAACATATAATTGTTAAAACTAGGCAGAGGATTTATATTTCCTAGCATACTTTGCGTAAGACTGCATTTTGAGAGTTTTTGTTTTTTTATGTGTTTTTCAGTGAAATGAAACACTTGTTAGGGTTTAATGTTCATTTATCTTTGAGAATTAGAGGAGTTTTTTATATTTGTAAGCTTTGTGATAACCATTATTTAGTAAAGCGTTCCCTTTGCTTAGGTAGTTGACGCTAAAATATTTGAATTTCTGCTAAGCTTGGTTAACTACATTACATGTTAGAAATGAAAGAAAATGAAAGAAACATTAACTAAAAACACTAATGTTGAGAAGGTGAAATGAAAATATGAAACATTAACATATTAAAATCATCTTTGTTTAACAAACATAAATTCGGCAACTTCAGTATAATGAAATTATGATGAGTAAACATAACTCTATTATGTGCAACCGATGTGCATCATTTTTTCATGTTAATCCAACAGATTTTCTTTTCAGTGTAAAACAAAACTGAATTCATATTTAAAATACAGAGATAAAAGTAAATTGAACCCTGAGTGATTTTTTTTACTTAAATGCACTTTTATTCTTTTTAAAGGTTTGCACAGTTAGTGCTGGATGAAAATAGGAGTTTAACTCCAAAATGAGAGAAATCCGTTTTAAAAAATGTGCAAAAATATGTTTTTTATTGAGCACAGCATTGCAATTAATATAAATCAAACTGAAGTTCATTTTGATTTGATTAAAGCCATAATAACTCAAACAGAAAAAATCAGGTAACTAACACAATAAAAACACGATAACATTATAAAAAAATGCTTTTTTAATTTTTGATCTCATTTTGGAAACAAGCTCTTCAAAAGTACTCCAATGGAAAAGGTGTGAAATCGCACAATGCGAATTTTTGTTCAAATATACTGCATCATGCTTGCATTTATTCATTCTGTCGATATTTTTAAATCAGCTTTCTGGTGAAGGGTTTTTTTCACCGGGATGGCGGTGCTATGATCAGAAGATCAATAGAAGTTTGTCTCCACTGCTAAACGTACCAGATAGCAAAATATATTACCATTTTATCTAAACACCCGTCTCTTCATTCAGACTTGTTTGACCTTGGTTGCAATATTTCAAGATGAAAGTCTTTGCTCGTTGAAATGTGGCTGTAGATGTCAGGTGAATGTCTGTTTCGTTTACAGATATCGATCCACTTCAAAACGTGTCTGTTTCATCAGTGGGCAGTGCTCAGAATTCTATCACAAACCATTTGCAGAGCCACTGCATATATTTAATGTGTCTATTTGAGACTTCTCTTCTTGATTTATGCAGGTTGAGGTTCCTGTGTTGTGGTCTTGTTTTTGATATCACTTTTCTGCATCGCTTTTTCTTTTTGTCTCTGCTTTGTCTCTGTTCTGCACGTAGTCTGATTGTTTTGGTTGCAAGTAGGGTACAGTTAATATCCCTTGAAAACATGGGAGCTGTTTTCCATCATCAGCCATCCTGTGGGAGGAAAATAATGATGAACTCATTCAACCTTTGAACTCGAAATCAGCATATTGTGTGTTAGTGTTTTGTTCACACACAAAATGTACTTTTTTGCGATTATACGTCTCAATGACATCAGAGGGATTTGCGGTATAACGTTTCTCAGATATGTTTGTATCTGCGGATTTTAAACTGTCCACTCCAATCATCATTTTCTGTGTAATGCCTGCACCAAGGAATGATGTCTGATCCTTTCAGGCAGAAGATGAATGTTTTTGATTAAAGCAAACGCAAATTAAACTCAAATTTTGATCCAGACCAGACCAGTCCAGTCCAGTAATGATCTGCCTGACCAAAGGTTCTCCTCTTTTATTCTCTTGTACTGTTTTTCATTTATATGCTATTTATTCCTATTTATTATAGTCGGCATACATGTTTTAACTGATATATTTCTAATATATATTTAGCCTTTTAAATACTGTTTCTGGTCATTTCAAAATATGTGCGATAACATTTATAAGTGACTCGGCTTGAAATAAAAATATATTTATTTGATAAAAATGTAAGAAATTTAGTATAAATGAATGTAAAAAATATTACTTTTTAAAAAATATTTAACTTATTAAGATAAAAGCACTATACACAAGCTAGAAAACACACGGTCTTGATGTTTCACACCATCAGAATTCACAGTTTCTTTATCTTTGTGATGCGACAGTTAGGAATGATACTGAATCTGTTCGTCAGTTTTTGAGTTCTTGAGATCAGCTTAAGACATGAAGTCTTTTGTCATGGCTGGAATCTGTGGCAGTGGTTTCAATTCAAATCGAGACACGAAATACATGCAAAGTGAAGAAAATCATGAAGAAATGAAGTTCTGTTGTAATACTTTGAGTGGCATGGTTGCCTGCTGGAACAGGGACACAGCGGCACAATTCACAAAGACATGCTTATTCTGAGAAGCATTGTCATAAAAAAACATTTCTGTTTGGTATCCTTATCTAGATAATTTTCTGAATCTGAACTTAAAACGAGAACTTGACCATGTCGTTTTTTTAAGCCCACTGGATACACTGGCTTTATATAACTTTATTTTAGTTTCATCTGTGGCATTCATTGAATAGGAAGTTAATGTTTGAGAGCGTTTGAAAGAGGAATTGATCTGTTCAGACCCCATTCACCACCAAAACGGGCAGATGTTTGCATGGCATGGGAATATTTGACACTTAAATGCCTCTTAAAGCTGTGTTACTGAAGATTTTGGGAGGTTGACAAAATAAGAGTATTCGATCTTCAAAATCATGGCTCGATTCACTAAAGTGCAATGATAAAAAGGATCAGTGAGTGTGTGTTGCTGTGCAATGGCTCCCCTTAAAGGGATAGTTAACCCAAAAATTCTAAGAATCCATCATCGTTTATTCACCCGCATGTCATTGATAACATGTATATGACTCTTTCTCTTCTTTGGAACACAAAAGATGACATTTCAAGAAAAGTCTCAGTGGTTTTGTGTCCATGCAATGGAAGTCAATTGCTGTCAATGCTGTTTGGTCATACGGGTTTGAAATGACATGAGGGTGAGTAAATAAAGACAGAATTGTCATTTTAGGATTAACTATAGTTTTAATATTATATTCTGGTCCTATAGAGACCTTCTTTATGGAAAGTATTTTGTTACTATAGTTGACAATCAATATTATATTCTGGTCCTATAAGAGACCTTCTTCATGGAAAGTCTTTTGTTGCTATAGGAGAAAATTAATATTATGTTCTGATCCTATAAGAGACCTTCTTCATGGAAAATCTTTTGTTGCTTTAGGTGAAAATTAATATTATATTCTGGTCCTATAGAGACCTTCTTAATGGAAAGTCTTTTGTTGCTTTAGGTGAAAATCAATATTATATTCTGGCCCTATAGAGACCTTCTTAATGGAAAGTCTTTTGTTGCTTTAGGTGAAAATCAATATTATATTCTGGCCCTATAGAGACCTTCTTAATGGAAAGTCTTTTGTCGCTATGGGTGAAAATCATCCAGCACACCTCTTCTGAACAACCCACACATCTTATGTCACAGGCATAAAATTGTCACATTTGGGTAATGGATTTTAATAATACGGCACATTTTTTCTCTTACTGTACCTTTTGTCTGCTGCATGTCAACTTTGAACTTCACGTCCTAAATGAGCTTCTGCCTCTGCGTCTTTGAAATCAACACACACGCTTGCGCTCTGTGCCACAGTTGTGTTTTTATGAGCTAAGCAAACCATTCTCGCAGAGCTGTTTCTGTGAATGCACAAGGTCAGTGTCTGTAGGTGTTGCTGGAAGCCGTCACTATCCAATCGTTTGATTTTGCATCCTAGAAGGTTCTGAAAGGCGGTCCGGTACTCCGGACTGTGGCAGTATATGAGGGGGTTCAGGCCTGAATTAACGTAGCCCATCCAGTTAAAAAACAAAAAGACGTGTTGTGACAGCACCTCGCAGTTGAAGGCCTTTATGATGTTAAAGAGGAAGAAGGGAAGCCAACAGAGAATGAAAAGGCCCATTATAATCCCCAGTGTCTTGAGCGCCTTGTGTTCCTTAACAATGTGCTTCAACGGCCTACAGCTGGGTCTCCGATCATCTATGTCCGCAGGAAGCGGACTTTCGCAAGACTCGTTAGTTTTATACTGTTTTTCCGAGTCTTCCACAGAAATGTTTAGAAAGCGCTGTCTGTCCTTATGGATTCGCTTCAGCTGTTGGGTCGCAATGGAAAACACCTTCCCGTACACGAAGACCATGATGACCAGGGGCACGTAGAAGGACACAACAGAGGAGCAGATGGCGTAGGCCTTGTTGGTATGGAAGTCACAGCAATACGGGTTGTCGTAACAAACTCTGCTGTAGTTGTCGGAGGCACGAGAATGATGGTTCATGATCGGCACGAAGGAAATGAGAGACGACACCATCCACACCACGCACACGATGTAGCCTACTCGGGGTTTGTCCAGGAGAACCTGGTGCTTGAGGGGCTTGGTCACCGCAACGTAACGCTCCACGGCGATGGCACACAGGGTCTGGATGCTGGCTGTGACGCAGAGAACATCCACAGATGTCCACAGGTCGCAAACCGTGGAACCCAAAAGCCATTTTCCGGTGACCACCACGCTGGCGCTTAAGGGTTGCACCACGCAACCCATAATGAGGTCTGCAACGGCCATGGAAATGATGAAGATGTTGGTGGGGGTTTGCAGATGAGGGGTGCGAGCGATGGCCACGATGACCAGCAGGTTTCCCATCACTGTGAAGAAGATGACCAGCGCTAGAGCAAAGACAAGCAGGGGGTGAAAGTTGCGGCTCATTCTCGGGGAAGGTCTTGCACGGAAAAAGTTAAGGGAGATTTTAGTAATCCTTTACATGCCCGATGAACGTCCTAGTCGGAGCTGTCGCCAACAAATTATGCCTTTAGAAGAAAATTCCACCTTAAATGCAAAAATGATCTCAGCAAGCCGCTCATTTCCGCTGTCGATTTGACGTGAAATGACTTTGCATGAAGAGCTGAATGGTTGAGCAAGACTTGATTTATTTCACATACTAGGAGGAGCTTTCGGTGGGCAGGAGATCTGTTTGGTAAAAAACAATATTGCTGTGAGAAAGGCATTGCTGTCATTTCGTGTCCTTTCTTGATTTTATATCAAAGAGTTGATCTTAACTCAAGAGCTTCTTTATCAAAACATCCCCATTCTTCCCAGATTAAGTCTGTTAAAGCTGTTTTTGAACTGCTTTGTTTTGTGATTAAAGAACAATGATATTGAAAGTTTATCAAATATTCTTTACTATTATATGAGCGTGTATCAAATGGCCCCTATTTTGCATATTTGAATAAGTCATTTGAGAGACTTGCATCATCTCCTTCAATGAAAAAAAGTGATATTTCATCCCAAGAATGATATTTCTTTCATCTTTTACTCACTCTCTTGTCATTTCAAACCTGTATGACTTGCTTTCTTATGCAGAAACAAAAGATATTTTGAAGAATGTTGTTAAAAAACATAGGTACCCATTATTTCTGTGTCCGTGCATGGTTGACAACGTTCTTCAAAATATATATTTTTTGTGTTCTGCAGAAGAAAGCAAGTCATACAAGTTTGAAATGACAAGACGGTGAGTAACAGATGAAAGAAATTTCATTCTTGGGGCAAACTATCACTTTTTTTCATTGAAGGAGATGATGTCTCTTAAAGGACTTATTCTAATATGCAAATAATATACGCCCATATAATAGTAAAGAATATTTGTTAAGCTTTCAAGATCATCGTTATTTAGTCACAAAACAAAACCGTTCCGAAACAGCTTTAACAGACTTAATCTGGGAAGAATGGGGATGTTTTTATGAAGAAGCGCTTGAGTTAAGATCAGCTCTTTGATATAAAATCAAGTAAGGACACGAAATGGCAGCAATACCTTTGAAAGGAAAAGACTAATAGATGAAAGAAACTTTTAATAAACTCTTGCTGCAGACACTTTGTAATAGCATTTACATGCTGCAAGTCAAACAATATGGGGTGCAGTTTAACACTTTTATGATTTACTAAAGCAAGCTTACCCATGCGTTACTTCCTCTCTCAGATTATTTTCAATAATTTATGCTCTTCGCTGTGATGGGAGGTTGAAATGGCGTTCGTTTTAATCTCTTATCTTCCATTATCGCGCCTATACGCTTTGATCCCTTTGTGCAACATTTCATTGTACTTTCCCACGCTTTTTTACATCTATGTGAACAAAGTGTTCTGAAAGACGCAGGATATAATGCGGTCTGTGGTGGGCACCTTTACAGCTGCCCATATCTACTTCCTGTGGTTTCGAACATAAACACGAACTTGCAGTTCTTATGGTCTTTTTTTATACATGTCTATCTTTATTCTGTGAAGTGTTATTCGTATGCACCCTTGGTCTGAGTTTAATGCAATTTCAATATATGTGTGTACTGTATATGTGGCAGAATTGACAATAAAGCAGGCTTTGACTTTATAAAAGTCACAAATTAATTTATTTTTATTTAACCACGATTTTTGTGGCCTTTATAGCAGCATAAAGGTAAAGAAACTCAAAACAACACCCAAAGAATTTATTTAAAAGAAAATAGGATAAAAGGGATATTTGCATAATTTCTATAGATTACAGCAGCCGTTATTAATCTTAATGTTAATCAAATGAATTATAACAAGGTCAGAAAGGTGAACTTTATGCTTGGACTATATATACGGTTTCATCTTAACAACATAAACAAACGTTTCTGCGCATGCACACTTTTGTGACCCCTCCTCAGCTTCCGGTGAACTTTCACAATCAATAGAGTGCCTGTAGATAATAACAATGAAAAGAAACTGAGAAGAACCGTGATTTGGCTAAACTTGCCTCTCTGATATTTTTTATTAAGACTGCGCTGCCAAACTCAATCGCTAGATTGACCAGCCAAGAGAAATATGACCATCGGACCATCCCAGCTCAGACCACTACATCCCCAACCAAGAGCAAAGACGGACTATTTGGCTTATTAATGCTGAAGTTACAATATTTGGTATTAAATGCTAAACTTAAATCACATGTCACCAGTTTGAGTGCAGCTATGACACGTCAGAGGGGATCTGGCCCTCCCGGCTGAGCCTGGTTTCTCCCGAGTTTTTTTTCTCCATTAATCAATCATTGGAGTTTGGGTTCCTCGCCACAGCAGGGCAGTGTTGGCCTGCTCACCGGGAGACTGCATTCATTCATTTATTTATTTATTTAGAAATTAGCTATTATTTATTAGTATGATCTTACTCGTTGTATGAATACCATGCACTGTGCTGTGTTTTAACTTTTCTGTTTTTCCTGTTTGCCCCTGTAAAGCTGCTTTGAAACAATACACATTGTGAAAAGCGCTTTATAAATAAACTTGAATTGAATTGAATTGAATAGATGTCAGTGTACCATATGTTTCGTTTAAATGAGTCAAAACTACAGGACCAAGTCAACTAATTGTTTATTTAATACAATTATTACACAGTACAATAATAATTCAAATTGATATTAACACACATTAAATAAAATATAAACAATTGGACACTAGCCAAACACACACCGGAAGTTAACTGGGGGTTAGACGCGTGCACCTCCGATGAAGTGAGAAAGATATACAGTAACATATATTCACTCTTAACAGTGTAAATATTTTATGCTAGATGTTCAATATATTTTTTTGTTTTTATTCAGGGTGACAGTTGACCGTTATTATAAACCACAGTAATGGCAGAATGTTCCCCTCCTCTGTTTCCTGTGTTGATGCGTTTTAGATTCAGTTTTGTTTGCACCACACACAGGACTCGAGCGTGCAGAGCAGCAGGGAGGATGCGTGCTGAAAGGTTTCTGGAGGCAGCGTTTGATATTCACCTCATGCTTCAGCAGTTCAATGTCTCACAGACAGGTCAAGTTATATACCCCGCAACCTGCTAGTTTGACACTGAAGGTCTTTAGCCTCCGTGAGTGTTTACGCATAGAAACACGTACACAGAACTAAAAAGAGACAATTTACAGTCTCGTTTCTCACTTTGGACACAGGAAAAAAAGGGGCAAGTTTTTAAGAATGCAGACACCTTTTTGCAAATTGACAAGCATGAGGAAAACTACGAAGTTATGGGAAGAATTGCATCACCTCCAGTGATGGAGGCTTATTTATGCTGTAGGCCATTGTTAGCGTCATCATCGTAGCGTAACAGTCTGTCAAACCCAGAATGCCGTGGGCTGCAAAATACAGATGAGAATTTTGATGGCAGGAAAAAACTAACAAGCTATTACAGACACAAACTAATAGGTCGGAGTCTTTATTCTGGATGAACAACATGATTCAGTCATTTAAAAGGTAGAAAATGGTCTTCAGTTGTGCAACTGTTAACAGGCAACAGTTAAAAGGTCTAAAATCAGATGGGTTTATCTGTTGTTTCCTTGTAGGTACAAATAACATTGATCCTGGTTTGGAAACCTGTCAGTTAAGAATAGAAATTCATGGAGTCAAGTTGTTAAAGTCCCCGTATTTTGACGCAATTCCGAGTTAAATGGAATTTTGAATAAGAAAAACAATGGGCGTGGCCCATTCATCTTTCTCTGCGATTTTGATTGGATTTATAAAAACAATTATTATACAATAAAATAATAATATAAATTAATATGAACAAAGATGAAATTAAATAAAAATTGTTTTATTCGTCTTAACAGTCTCTACAAAGTTTAATGTTTGTGGTGTCTGTATGTGTAAACTCACAACACTGCAGATCAAATCTACCTTCAGGAACAAATAAAGTTGACCTTGACCCATTTTTGAAGCAAAGAAGTAACAAAGTACTTCCTGTAGACCTGTGCAAAGATCATGAGTTCAGACCCGGCAAACATACGTGGTAAAATAAATGTTTTTTGTTTAAATGTACAATTTAAAGATATGTTTAAGTAAAATGATCATTTTTGTCTTTTTTCTGTGAACTAGTGATAACATCTCTCAAATTCCGAGACAAAAGGTCAAAATAACAAAAAGACGCAATGTTTACAGATCCTGAAAACTGCAAAGAAAACATTGTTTAAATAACTCGATATGATTTTCATCTAAAAATGAAAATATGATGGAATAAGCCTCTTTTGTTTTCACAACTTGCGTGCGTTTTTGCATTCTCACATTCTCAGTTTTTCACATTGCTATTGGGTGACTTTGTCATTTCTGAGATTCGTGTCTTTTGAACGGGTTTCTTTTCATTTTTTTCTGTAGCTCCAAAACAGTATGAATAGTTTGTCTAATGCAAATGTATATGCATAATTAATTGAAATACATTTCTCTATGTGTTTTAAATGAAGAGAGACAAAGATGTCTTCACTTTCATGTTTATTTCTGCCTCGTCCCAATCATATTAAGTCCCAGCAGTATTTTTCCTTTGCAGTATGAGCATGATGCCACTTAGTGGTAAAAGTGCCGCATGATCCACTGAGTTCTGTGTCATTTTAGGTTATTTTCATAGAAGCCAAGTTGCATCGTGTAATAGTGAGCTTCTTCAATTCTAATCGTGCCAAACAGAGAAACCTACAGTAGATCTGATGTGCCTGTGCAAGCAACCAGGAACAATTAGTATAATTGAACCCCACAAACATAGATGTTACATTAAACAAATTGTACTCTGAGTAATTCAATAAATGGAGCTCAGTGAGTGTGCAGAGTTTGGAAGAATATCCAGTGAGACCGAAAAATCAATACGAGTCAATATGGGTTGTTTTTCTCCTTTTATTTATATGATCAATTTCACGTTCCAATCTATAAAAGGCTACTGTTCAAAGGCAATAAACAAACAATCCATCACTCTTTTCTTTAACATCATGGTTTGGTTACTAACAGGGAATGTGTTTGAAATGTTGTAGGCCTTTGAAAAGCGTTTCACGCTAATGAATGAGCAGGACGTGGTCGTCCTTTCGCGTCTCGCCTACTTTTCCCCGCCGCACAGCTCCAGCAGGATTTTACGGTAATCCCCGGATGTGTCCCCCTGCAAACCAAAACCAGAACAAGGATTACTGATGGCTTTAACATCAGATAAACTGCAAAACAAATGGGGCAGGTTTTTTTATTAAATATTCTCTCAGTAGTTTTAATTTGATTTATTTTTAACCAAGGACATTAAATTTAGACGTGAACAAGCGTCACCTTTATAAAGGAGCCCAGGGTTTTTCCATACATCCTGAGAAACTCAGACTTTATGTCCAGCATGTCGATCTCCGCACGAGACACCACGATCCTCATCAACACACTGTCTGTGGTGCCCAAGCCCTGTGGAAAGCCCAAACACACATCATTATTTCATCGATAAAGGCTAAATGAAATAACAATCAGACTTATTTTACCTTCATTGACTTGTAGAGTCTTTCAGCAAAAAATGCCGGTTTATTCTTCAGACATTTCACTGCAAAGCATTTTATAAGTTAGTAGGTGCAAACATTAAAAAACAAAATGAGAACGAGGAAGAAAAAGCTTACGACTGACCTATTGCTAAAAAAACATCCTCCAGAGAGCCAGACATCTCTCTCTTTATGCTCTCTTCAATGTCCCGTCCTGAAATCTTCTGATAGTCTTTAAACACTGAAAAGGACGACGTACATTTAGAACAGAACAGAAGCACTCTGCTTTTATATAGTGTGCATACTATTTATTAAACATTGTTTTGCATTTTGAGTTATATTTACATTTCTATAACAGTAATAGTGTACTGAAAAGCCGGTACCTTTGGGAAAAAAAACATTTACATTCAGTCACCACAAGGTGGTGCAATATTCTATTTTCTAGAAGTTGAGTACTGATACAGTAATCCTGGAATAATGGATTTTTGTTTTGATGTCACAGAAGGGTCACAGATACCTTGAATAAGGTGGTTTTTGTTCCTCGCACACAGAACGGTGAGGAACTTGACCTCATCCGTTCCCCAGCGAGCCTCGCCCGCCTCAAAGATGTCCTGTTGGTTAATAATGAACGTGATCAATACATGTCCTTCTGTGAAACGTTAATGATTACTACATGATAACATGACCGTGTTTTATCTACACAAAAAGTCAGAGACCAAACTCATAATCTGGAATTTTTCTTTGCGTTTCTTTTAATGTGGGGAAAAATGTGAGGGAAGTTTAGGATTAAAATAAAATGTCAAACAGAAACGTAATGCTATTAAAAAAACATAAAATATATGCAAATCAAATGTAAGAAAATTAATAACATTTAAAAGGTCTAATTTTGTGTCCACTGAAGCACTGAAGGTGATGTTTGGGAAATTTTCAAATCGCGCTGGGACAACATGATTCATCTCCAAAACCCTACAGCAGATCAGGTACATATATATATATATATATAACAGGTCCAGAGGAAATAATTAGTTTTATTTAATGTATGTATCCTATACTAGTAGTCTCAGACGTTCTGACCACGCTGTGTATATCGCCTAGTAAAGGTTATCACTAGAATAACTTTAACTACTTCTATTAAAAACACGCAGTTGCCCCAAAAGTTTCTCTGACAAATTTTATATTCCATTCTTACATCTTCTGTTTTGTTTTCTGCATAGAACCATTTAACATTTGGCATAAGTTTAGCCTTTGCTATAGGCTAAATATATAAGGCACACTTGAAATATTTGATAGTATACGCTATAATATGTGTCTTAAGTAGCACAGGGACATTTTTAGTAAAAGCCAAAAATACATTGTATGGGTCAAAATTATCGAATGTTTTTAAAGACAAAAACCATTAGGATATTAAGTAAAGATCACATTCCATGAAGATATTTTATAAATTTCCTACCTTAAATATATAAAACATTATTTTTGTGAGTGGGTGTCCTGCTACAGTGAGTCTGATTAACAACTTCAAAGACAATTTTCTCGATATTTCGATTTTTTTGTGCTCTCAAAGTTTTAAACGGTTGTATCTCAGATAGATATTGTTCTATTCTAACAACTCATACATCAATCGAAGTCTTATTTATTCATCTTTCAGATTATGTACAAATCTCAATTTCGAAAAATTTACCCATAGAACTGGTTTTGTTGTCCACAGGGTCAGATATATTTGTGTTGAATGATAAAGCAATGAGTAATTATGTTCAGCTAAATTAAAAAAAAAATCTCTGCTAGGTCACTTCTGTAAATTTAAGGAGACTACATAAATATAATATAAACATCTTGGCTTGTTTAAAGTAATTGCCAAAAATGGCTACAAACGCGAAGTAATTTTTTGCAGATACAACATAGTATTCCATTCATTATAGTGGCATTCATTCATCAGTCAACATCCAAATACTTTTGAGGGCTTATGTCGTCATCTAGTGAAATGTTGCAAATGTTAAACCGGATTCATGCATCTATACATCTGTACTGGATTAAGTACAGTCAATCTCTCAGATTAAGGCAGTCAGAACCCGTTACACCACCATAAATGAACATGCGCTTATTAAAACCGCCTGCTAACCAAATTTACGACAGAAAACCACACCTTTGCATCCTGGGCAACTTGAGCATCATCTACCTTGAAGCTTTCGTCACGGCCGGCCTATAAACAAAGCAGAATAGAACCGATTAGATCTCAGGAGTCACACCTGCAGAGGCCGGATGGGAAAGGTTTGCAAGGCAAACAGAACCAGCAACTCATCTTCACAAATAAAACGGACAGAAGGTTGTTTGTTTACCGCGAGGAAAGAGACCAAGACCCTCTGGAACATTCCAGAAGTGTCTCCACAGATGTCATCCTCAAGGCTTTTGCCATATTCTGATTGATGATGTTTTTCGCAAATGAAATAAAAACAACAATATGAGAAAAGTATATGAAGAGTTTGGTTCCAAATATTTATAATTGTTCAAAAATCATGTTTTTTATTACATTATCATAGTTTTATAGTGTTAGCTGTATTTTTGAGTTTTTATGGCTTAAATCAAAACAAACCAACTGCAGTTCGATTGATATTTATTGGAAGGGACGATATAAACAATTAAAAACGTATTTCTCTCATTTTGGATCCAAACTCTTCATATTCAAACAATGTTTCTTTGCTACACAGGTAGTGTGTTTAAAACGGTCTTCTTGTCTTAAAAGAAGCTTATACTAGAAGCTTATCTTATAAACTTATAATAATGATTTATATCTTGAACTGTCTTCCGAAATCACAAATCTACAAAAAGAACCTTTCTTGTAAGTAGCGATGAGTTCCCTTATCTCAGCGTTGTTCCTGGAGGCCAAGATATCAATCAGACAGGCTTCCTCTGTACCTGCGCCCTAAACAACGTGAAGGAAAAGTTAAAAATTAATTTAGTTTTTATAAAACATGTATATTTTTTTAAACAAAAATCAATAAATGTTTAGATAATTAAATTATATATTAATAGAAGTAAATATATGTAAATATTTCCTTCATTTATATATATATGTGTGTGTGTGTACGTGTATGTGTATTATGTAAAAAACAGTTTTTATTCTAGATTCATCAAGATTCATCATTTAACAGCCTAGTTGCAATAAAATAGGGTATATGCACTCGGGACGATGACGTACTTCCGCTAAATTGCTACCAGCTAGGTCACTTCCGCTCTCATAGCACTGAAGAGATTTTTCACCATGTGTTTGGGAAGAAAACGTTCAAATTTCAGCACAACGAGTGAGCATTGTTAAGTGCCTCTGTGATCATCAGTGAGTGCAAAAGTTCACTTTCACTTACATATTGGTTGATGTACCTTGAAACCGATCCCCTGAAGTTTTTACTTTTTTGATTGTCGATATATGTCGATGCATCCTGAAGCGAAACGCCATTATTCCCTACGGCGCCAGACGTAACAGAGCTGGCAGAGATTTTAGCGGAAGGACGTCATCGCTCCGTGTGCATATGCCCCGTTGAAAATGACAATATATTCAAGGTATCACTCTTCCTCACTAACCTTGATGGCATTTCTCAGTTCATATGCGTCGTACACCGGCGCAGGCATCAGCAGGCCGACCACGACCTTCTCAAAGTTTCCGGTGAGCTCGGACTTCAATTCATCAATTAGATCCTGAAAAAACACCCCACATGGAAAAAGAGAGCTCGAATCTTTTACATTTTATGCATTTGGCAGTCGCTCTTATCCAAAGCGACTTATGTTGCATTAATAAAATAAAACGGCACGATATCCCACCCAGACACACTGTAGCAAACTTTAACACTTCTCATAAACCTTATGTTTCAAGAGTTGATTTGTATACTTTACACCTCTAAACATGAATGAAAGAATGGTGTTTTACGTTAAGAAAGGATGTTTAGTTGAAACCGTTACTCGACAGAGTAAACTTGGGTGAGGCCTGCAGTCTACAGACCGTCTGCCGGCCAGAACTTCTCCCACAATGACTCACTCTTTCTCACTGTACACGGCAACAGTCAATAAACTCCACGTATGCAAGCAAGACCTCGCCATGACAGTCTGGACTCATTCACATGGCTTATGGTTACTGTGTTACTGTGTAAAGACTGATTACAGATTAATAGATAGCAACCCACAGGTAGTACAATAAAATCAATGCAGGCTGTGAGGAGACAAAGCACAGCTTCTTTCCACTCATCCTCTTTTATCTTTACACTCATTACACCAGGGATGTCTCTTGAGATAAGACGGACGGACTATCTATCCTCACTGTGTGCATTTACATGACGGGCTAATGATTGAAGCCGGATGACCGCGTGTGTTATCGGTCATACATGTTCTGCCTTTGTCCATTGCTGTCAGTTTACAGACTTGTCAACAAAGTTATCTAATCACCTGGCTTTAAGTAAATAAACCTGATGGTTTCCCTTCTTGTCATAAGGAACAAGAGATAAGAACATGGGAGCTTCCCTAGTTTCCAACAGAAGATGTTGTTGTGGATGTTAGCTGTTGAGTAAAGTTACCTTTCCGACGGTCCGTTTGAAAGACTCCTTGATTTTCTGGCGCTGCGCAATAGTGCGATGAGGCAGAATCTCAATGATGGTTGCCTCATTGGTGCCTGAAAGAAATGTCATTTTCCATTAATATAATATAGCAACAGACTGAAATTAAATTACATTTGCAATTCAGTCAGTTCCTTAAAGGGATAGTTCACCCCAAAATGTAAATGCGTTATTTACTCGCCTTCGTGTAATTTTAAACCTGTATGGCTTTCTTTCTTTTGCAGAACCAAAAATATAGTTTGAAGCATGTTGGTATCCGTAAACCGTTGGTCACTATTGACTTGCATTGGGTTTTTTTTGGTCCTTACAATAGAAGTGAACAAGGACCAATGGTTTTTGTTCACCGACATTCTTCAGAATATCTTAATTTGTGTTTAAATGATATCATGTGGGTGAGTACATGACGGTAGAAGGGCTCCAGACAAAAAATATACATAAGTTAATAGGGTAAAAAAACAGGCACCGAATCGTTTTTAAGAGCCACATAACAATAACTTACATTTTTAAATCAAAAAAGTTTCAGTCTGGTTTTCCTGGCTCAAAATTAGACGTGTTTTGCATATTAATTTCTAAAAATGAGATTTTCAATATTTCAATTTATGACAAGTTGATAAAAGATTATGAGGGCACAACATTTTTTAAAGAGAATGACCCACATGAATAAACGCTGCAATATTTCATGAAAGAAGGGGTGTGCCTTTTTTATTTCACTGGGACTTTAAATAAATCTGTTCAAAGGAGTCCTTTGTTTTCGGGTCGTTCTATCGTTCTTTTGAAAGATTGAAATGAACATAATTTACAAACAAATTAGGCTTAAACAATAAACACTAATGGTCTTATCACGATGCGCTGTGTGTGCGGGGAAAAAGTCCAGCAGCATCCAGTTTTAAAATGAGTAAATTTGGACGGTCACCAGTGGCGATTTTTCGCAAAAATATCACTCGCAAATAAATATTTTTGACCGTTTTTGGGACAGTCTGTCTGCAGTCAACTATCACTTTAAGCTAATGCATGGTATTGACTTCAGAATAATATAGAAATATAGCTCTCAAATTATATGGTTGAGCCTTTTTGTCACCTAACAGCCTCTGGCCACTATTTGATTTCATTCCATAGAAAAAAGTATCGTACTAAGTAGTAGTACTTCTCTTTTTTATTGAAGGACAAGCATACTTGCTTATTGTTTTGCGTTTTTGGGTGCACTGTCCCTTTAAGACCACTGGAAAGAAATCACATGCTTGATTATGCAACAGCAGCATTTCATTCATTGAACGGAGCGCACACTTGCACATCCCACAGAATCACATGCAGATGATTCATACCGTACTTCTTGAATTCCCATAAGCAAGCCTGCATTTAATAGGCCCACTGTGTGTGTGTGTCTTAAACATCAGCTGAAGTTCATTTCACGAATGTATTTGTAGCATTCACCAAGGTACAGTCATATCACTGTGGTAAGATATGAGGAAAGACCTGGTCTGTTGAAGGTCCAACATCTACTTTGTATTGGAAAAGCCCTGCTGAGCCACAGGTGTCAGCTGACATGCAGATGTGATTTAGATGTCTGGTCTGAATGGTAAAACATTTAAATAGGATAATAGGTTTAGAAGTCATTTAAATAGCAACCGCAGTGGATATGTGATGATTGTCATTTATTCAAAGCGGCAGAAGTCTTATGCAAGGATGTGAGGTTTGGCTACTAATGCCATGCCTTTAGATGAACGAACCAACAAAAGAAAGAAACAAGCAGTGGTCTCCATCTGATCTAAGCGGGTTTCCATCACTCTGGTTTTATTCACATTTTGAAGAAACGCTAGATTTCTAATAAAAAAATCATAATTCTCAAAAAAAAAAAAACCTCGCTTGAGGTGGTTTTGCGAAAAAGGGTTCATGCGCATAATGGAAACGTATTTCCAATAATTTCCTTCAAAAAGTCACCTAACTGCACTAACCACATGACTGATCTTGTTACACAATTGTCAATGTCAATCTTAAATGCCTGAGCAAAGTCGTCAAAGTTTTCTGTAAATGCCTCTTCGAACTGTCTCGACTGGGTTTCCCACAGTTTACAAAAGCAACGCATTCATCGTGTTTCGTAACCGTCTGCTTGCGCAACTATTATTATACATGAAAATTATTATATTCAGTGGCTTCTCTTTCTGATATTTTGTGGCAGTTTATTAGGAAGTGACTGTTGACTAGTTGGATGGAAACTTATTTGCTTATTCGGTCATGTTTTATGCGATATTCCATTTTGCGCATAAGCTAAATTCGCAACTGGATGGAGACCCGGCTAATGAGGTCTGTCAATAAATGTATTAAATTGGTAATTCACCAATTCATTTTATTCAATTGTTTAATCAAACTTTCAGTCCCTAACATACGTTTCATAGTCACAAAAACTTATTTTGTGTTTCACAGAAGTAAGTCAAAAGTGTTTTGGAAGTCGATTATGACAGGAATCTCCCCTCAAGGGTTAAAGGGACAGTTCAGCCAAAAACGTAAATATTTTTCTTATTTTAGACATGTATGACTTTTAGAAGATTGTTGGTAAGCTAACATAGACTTTCATTATTGGAACACAAATGCACATTTCAAATATATAAAATATGTGTTCCACGGAATACAATAGTTTTGAACCAGATGAGGTTATATATTATAAATATCACATTTTAAACCCAAATGTACAAGCGACTGTGAACAAATCAAAACCTTTCACATACTGATACAATCACTCACCAGCTCCTTTCATAGCACCATAGAGTTTCTGAGCATCTTCATCTGGACTGAAGCCTGAAGCCTCGGTCACAGTTCCACGGTTTCCCAACTACACAGACAAAACAAAAAGAGTCTTAACACAGACGTAATTAGTAAATTAATCTAGCTTCTATAAAGCTACATTTATTCTAAACACTTACTCATTATGTATAACTATTTTCCTCATTTCAGAATAAAAGTCCTATTAAAGTCATCAACTATGCAATATGATCCAGAAAATGTAGCCAGAAAAAAAAATGTTTAAGATTACAAGGTGGTCATTCTGTCAATCAGTCACACAAGGTGCATCATGGGATGCTTTCAAATGGTTCTAAATGAGTCGCCCTGTATCCTGGGCAGTTATCGATTATTCCTCCACTGTCAAATGTATCTCATATATAAATTCATGAAAGAAAATACTACAAAACCAATTCAGAAATTGGAGCACAGAAGAAATCATGAGAAACAATTCACTTTCAGCGGGTTGTAAACATATCTATTTCATATGCAAATACAAATAAGGGAGAAAAATGGCTTCAAAGAGAGGGGTCAACCTTCATTTGATTGTCTGTGTAATGTGATACAATTGACTTGCTTTTGAATTTGCCAGATGTTTGCAAGTTGTATATATCAATGTGTCTGATGTGCTCACGGAAACACCAAATAGTAAAATAAAGATGTTTTCTGAACTGACATACAGTAGATGTAATATCAGACATATAGTAACATTGTTTAAACAAAATCTTTATATTCAAAACAAGCCTCTTACCGCTGCCATTGCGATGAAGGATCTGGTGATGAAGATGTGGAAATGCTGAAACAAATTAACAAGCCATATATGATATGTATCTTTCATATCTGTCTCTGTAAACTACTCTGATGTGTCCAATGGCATTTATATACCCAAGTGTAACTTAAGTGTCCAAAAATATCTAAATACATTCTGGGGTCAACAGATCAGCTCAAAATCTCAAATCGGACTGACAGAAGGTCAGGGCTACATCACATGACCTTTTCTTGTTATCTTTTTGATAGACCAAATCAAATGGCTTTATTGGACTGAAATATAAGAAGGAGAGCTTGACTTAATAATAGTGCATGACACTGTTGAATAAATAATGCTCTGCAAAATGGTAACCACTTTGCAATGCAGCTCATTAAACAGAAGAGGCTAAACTGGTAATTAGCCTTCTGCTTAGTGTCAGCTTTCCTTTAGAAACAACAAACTCACAGAGAGAACCGAGACGTCAAACAATATCTTCATTTTCATTTCTTTGTGCATTTCTTTGTTTCTTTGTTTATCAATAATTTATGACGCACATGCAGCATATGTTCTAAATTAAAATGGCCAGTTTATATACGAGATTAATGTTTACAAAACATGTTCATGTTTTATATTAAAACGCTTTCAATGCATTCAGTAAGATCTCATTTGAGAGACGTTCATACTTTACGTTTAGCCCATTTGCAAAACAGTGCGGTCTCTTTATTTTGTCATGCAAAGCACTTTGCCTCGCGTTGCTTTTTATTTGTATTAAAAGCTTTGAAGCAAGAACCTCATGTTCGTAAATGTGTTTGTTTCTAAACACGCAAAAATATTTACACACATTTATTTAAAAACGTGTTTAGAAATATAAATGCAGTAGCGTTTTACAGTCGCTCTCGCGATACTTTGACGTCATGCCCTGATAGGACTGCGCAGTGCCGCGTGACGTCGAACACACCTAAAAACTTCGCCCAAAAACTACTAATATTCTTTCCAAACAAGATTAACGCTCACATTTTATGTTCAATATTAAAATTACAGATTTAACTGACAAACACCCACACACATTTATTACAGTCTGGATGAAAGCGCGCGCGATCTACGATGATTCAAGAATAAATGAAACACAGAATGAAGTTTGAAGTCACAACGTTACCTGATGATGCGCTGGATTTACGCAGATGAACCCGTTCACGCTGTGAGAGAGTGAGAGAGAGAGAGAGAGAGTGAGTGGACGAGCAGGTCAGCGGGAATGTCTCTGACTTTTGTTGCAAACTTTGGTGGGTGTTGTCTTCTCGTGTGGACTGAATCGTGTTACAGTTCCTGTTCACGGCCACTCCTCTTTTATTATTATTTGCTCAGCTTGCTGAGATGAGCGATGGAACGGTTATGACCTGCTGTGGTGGACTGGTGATAATCACATTGATAATATCTCTTGTGGTTGTCAGTACTATTTGTTTGTAGTCCATTTCAAAAGTTTCTTGGTTTCGTTTTTGCACCAAATGTAGTTCAAATGAGTGTATGTATTTTGGTACAAAGTGTCTATTTTACAATGGTGGTAGATGGAAAGTTAGGACCACGGATGCTGTATTGTACTAAATTACTAATGATACTCATTCTTGTACAATACTCCGTTGTGCTATTCTAAAACAAGTGTGGAAATATATCCAAAAACAGGGCAAAATTGTAGTTTTGTAAAAGTTAAGAAAATCTCAATTTTGTTTTCAATAAATGTGAACATTTGGTTCACATTTGTGTTCACACACTTGGCCCGAATACAGAAAAAGAAACACGTAACTTTTAAGTAGACAAGAGGTCACGCTACAAAATAAATGTCACTGCACAACCAAATAAATGATCCCTCACAATAGTTTAGATTAGATTAGATTCAACTTTATTGTCATTACACATATACAAGTACAGTGTAACGAAATGTAGTTTAGCTCTAACCAGAAGTGCAATTAGCAAGTGCAGATATACAGTGTGAATAAATACAGATACAATATTAGGAAAATACTATACAATGGGCATGTACTATGAAAATACTTTACAGAAGGAATGTACTATGACAATATATACAGAAGGCTATATACTGTGAACATTAATGTACAGGAGGTTATAAACAGATAACAATATAGACTATACAATAGTGCAAGTGACCTGAGTGTGCATTAGTTACAGACATTAGCTATTAAAGTTACAGTGCAGTAGATGAGTTAATGTGGTTATTAAAGGTACGGTGCAGTACATGAGTAGATGCAGATATACAGTTACAGTGCATTAGATGAGTTAGTGCAGTTATTGAAGCTATAGTGCAATAGATGAGTAGATGCAGTTAGTTATGCGATAGATGCAATAATGCAATAGATGAGTTACAGTGCAGTAGGTGAGTTAGTGCAGTTATTGAAGCTATAGTGCAATAAATGAGAAGATGCAGTTAGTTATGCGATAGATGCAATAATGCAATAGATGAGTTAGAGTGCAGTAGGTGAGTTAGTGCAGTTATTGAAGCTATAGTGCAATAAATGAGAAGATGCAGTTAGTTATGCGATAGATGCAATAATGCAATAGATGAGTTAGAGTGCAGTAGGTGAGTTAATGCAGTTATGAAAGTAGTCCATTAGTGCAAATGAGCATTCAGTGTAATATTCCTGGGGTGCAAGTGAGCAGTATAGAGTGCAAATGATGCTGTGTGTGTGTAAACAGTCCGGTAGAGCAGATACATGAAGTACTGGTGTGTACAGTTCCGTCATGCATGGCAGCCCTGTAGTGCAATGTAAACATTGTAGTAGCAGCATTAAGTTAAAGTTATGAGAGGTAGTGAAATCAGTGGGGAGCAGAGTTCAATAATGAAACAGCTCTAGGAAAAAAGCTGTTTCCTAGTCTGCTGGTTCTTGTCCGGAGGCACCTGAAGCGCCTACCGGAAGGCAGGAGAGTGTACATGAAATAGTGCACTGTACATGAAAAGTTTGGTTCCAAATGAGATGAATTTGTGTTGTTCTTATGGCTCACTGCAGTTTGATTGATATCAATTGTAATGCACAGTAAAAAAAATATGATTTTAGATTTTTTTAAACGGAGTTATCTCATTTTGGAACCAAACTCTTCCTGCATGGGCTATATGGGGCAGTTTCGGCCACAGCCATTAATTGACCACAAGCCCATGTTATGCAACTATACCTCGCACTCATTAGCTTTGCATGTGGTCACACACAACCAGCCTGAACACTCAGTATAGTTTTTCAACGTGGTACAGTTTGCTTTTAAAATAAACATTTAGGACAACTTAAAAAGAACGAGTGCAACATGTTATACAGCTGGAAACAATTACATCTGCCAGGGCGTCTCATCATTGCAGCAGAGCTGCTCTAAACCCGTAACCATAACGCACTTCTAAGTAGTATTGTTTTGCAAGCCTGTCATGAAGATTAATTTTTTGTTTTTTTGTGGCGAATTGAATTGCCCTGCAAATGCATTAAAGCAGTTTCGACTGCACTCCACGTCAGTAATGAAATCGCGTTGAAGGACTTTTATTTTCATATTCATTGCGCTGGTGAACGGCTTCACGTTTCCGGTGTTGTTTCCGGTTAGCTGGCGCATCTGCAGCATCCGAAGCCGCAGACGGGACTCGCCATGAAGAACGCGCTCACTTCGTGTTAAATTTGATTCTATCCGACAACATCAAAGGGCAAACGGTTACCGTTAACCGCAAGAGGTCCGACAGCGCCGCGCGGATGAAATGTTTCCCGAGTCTGAGAGGATTTAGCAGGAATGCTAGCGCTAGCGCATAGCTGTCTGTGTGCTGAATTTAAATTATTACTATTATTTTACCAAATAAGAAGCTAATTTATATGACGTTGAGCGTTTAGTGTATATGAAAAGCCAATAGTGCGATTATTATATGCATGTCGTCAGTTTTATGTGAAAAGTCGTTTTTTTAACGGGTGCACAGCTGAATGATGATGGAAGGTTTGACTTTCATTCATCACAACAATAATATCTGTTTTCTTGCCGTTTGAACACTCATTTCTCAGTATTACACTGAATTTAGCTGAATTTATATATTTATACTATCATGTGGACTTGCATCCTTTATTGACACATTAGACTTGGACGTCAATCATATCAGGTCCTCTGAGGCACTACTCTATGTTTTATATGTGAACATATTTAACAGTGGTGCTTTAATTTAGTGCAAATACTGCATAGACGGTTCATTTAAACAGTGATCCGCATCAGAATTGGGCTGTAAGCCCATGTTTGACAGTCACAGCTGATCTAGACCTTTGGCACCAGAACAATCCACTCCAGTTACTTATTGATTCACTTGATCTGAGTGTCAAAGTAGGAGAATTTTAATACACAATGAAGAAGTTTTTTGACTCGCGGAGGGAACTGGTGGGCTCTGGGCCCGGATCTGGAGGAACAGCTGGAGGTTCTGGATCCAGCAGTGGTGCTGGTGGGAATTTCATCGGACGGGCGTTCACTGTAGGAAGACACCAGGTGACGGTCGAAGAAACTCTGGCAGAAGGTGTGTCCAGGTGTTTTCTAATTTGGTTTTGGGTCCTCTGGATTGGTTATGTTTCAAGGGCGCAGTAGTTTTCGCCCATTTAGTGTTTGAATCTGCCACTCACGATCTTCAGATGGATCTTTAGATGCAGCAGGAGGATAGTGAATCATTCGTTGATTTCTCCGCTTTCTTCTCTGCCCTTCTGCCAGCTTTATTCAGCTGCCTTTAATTATTTGCCTGCTGATCACTAATCATCTGTAGATTTCACGAAAAGGCAATTTGACAGAATGCTTTGATCATACATTTCTCCAGTCTGTAAATAACTTGTTTCTATAAACTTTTATCGGTCTCTTCGCATAATCTGTTATTCAGGCATTCAGCGGATTTTTAGAGCTGCATCTTTTTGGTTTTGTAGATAAACCTGAATAAATATAATAGTTATAAAAAATATCTGTAATAAAAATAAATAAATATCAGTTAAAGGATTAGGTCATCCAAAAGAAACACATTTTTACTTTTACTCATCCTTGTTTAGTTCAAAGACTGCGGCCGTTTTTTTTCAAGTGTGCTTTTGATTTTCTGTTCACAATGGAAGTGGATTCTGGATTGTGGCCACCATTGGTTCTGCACCCCCATATCTCCACTCGCTTATACAGACTTTTGTATCCGCCAGATCCATACACATACACATACATCTTGTAGTGCCATCCCAAAAAAGGGAAAAAATCACTCTCGCGTGGCTTCTCTGGATCTGTTCCCCATTTTGGAAATGATCTGCCCGCAGCTACACGATCAGCAGATTCTGTTGACATCTTTAAAAATCGGCTGAAAACATCTCTTCCGTCAGCACCTGACCGATTAGTTCTGATTTCTATTTCTTTTCTAATCTCTTTTTATCCTTAAAAAAATCTAAGCTTTGTGACAGGCTGTATGAGACCAGTTTTATGCTTTTTGTTGTTCTTATGTTGTTCCAGACTGTTGGTTCTATTGTTTACCTCATTTGGATAAGTGTCTGCTAAATGTAAATGTAAATGTGACCACCTCTTCTTAAGCTTTAAAAAGATGGAAATGCATGAACTCCATACAGCTCGTTCTGTATAATTTGAGTCCCCTGAAGCCATGTGAACGGAAACATTTGTATTTATTTGGCAGACGCTTTTATCCAACTTAGGCAACATAGAAATGAGACATTTTGTCCTGTCTTTTTTTCTCTTTCTAAACATCCAGTTTCATGGTTGAAGTATACAAGCTTTGTCGCACATTAGGTTCAAATGTAAAACAATATTTTTCTGTTGTTTAAAGCATTATTTTATCATATTTGGAAACATGCGTTTACTAACCTGAAGGCCTTCATGATACGAGGGGAGGAAATAGAAATGTGTTTTGCAGTGGATTGATTTAATGTGTTAAAATTGATAAAAGTGCTTATGTTGTCTGAGCCAGTGCTTTTTTGTATTTTTGATTTTTTTTTGCCAGCTCCACAATAAATAAATACATTATATTCTGCATTGCGGATATGTCGTCTTGCTGATCGTTTGATTCGGTCAAATTGACTAAAATAGAGCTTTGAGTTAAAGTCAGGAAGTGTCGAAATACCTGCGTCCTACTTTTAGCCCTTTGCCCACTTTACAGAATAACACCTCACTCTCCATTATGCCGACACCACGAATCTGAGGCTTTGCCTGTATGTTTAGTCACATCAACTTTAAGCTGTATAATGGATGTTCTGTTCACAAAACACACACACACACACACATGCTAAATATGCTTAAAGTGCTTCGACTTCGCATCAGGCCGTATAAAACATGAGAACATGACCCAAATAGTTCCGACCCTGCATTTGTTTAATGAAGGTGTTGCAGTCGGTTGTAAAGCATATTGCTTGTGAAAAGACACTTTATGATTGATATTCATGTCCCCAGATTTGGCTCGGTTACCTCCTTAGATGTAGGTTTTGTGTAGCTTTCCTTCCACAAGGGGGCACTGATATGTCGTGGTGTGAAACTGATTTTATCGTGATGCATATGACTTCAAGATGTCTAAATGTCATTTGTTTGTTTTCCTCTGCAGGCGGCTTTGCTATCGTGTTCCTGGTGCGGACCAATCAGGGGGTGAGATGTGCCCTGAAGAGGATGTACGTCAACAACGAGTACGACCTGCAGGTCTGCCAGCGCGAGATCCAGATCATGGTGAGCACATGTTACAGGGCAAGAGACCAGCACTATGCTGAGATGTCTTCGGTTCTGTGATGTCTTTTGTGTGATTTTCATAATTTTTGTCATAATTTTTACCTCGTTGAATAAGACACTCATAAACTTTGCTCTCTCCTATATGGATTTCATTATAGCGGGATCTCAACGGTCACAAGAACATTGTCGGGTTTTTGGATTCCAGCATCACAGCTGTTGGGGGCGGAGATGTTTGGGAGGTGTTCATCCTCATGGACTTCTGCAGAGGTACGCCGCCGTCCTTTAGCCCCATAATCTGTGTGTTGTTTAACGTACTGAAGCATATTTACAGAATACAGAATTGCGTATTTGTACTGGGTGGACTATAAGCATACACATAACAATGGGGTGAAAGTATATAACAAAATACCACAATAACAGTGCATATTATATGTCTGTAATGCTAGAACTTCAGTATAAATCGCTTCCCTTTAGTCTGATTTACAGTTTCCTGAGATTTTTTGAGAATTTTTTAAGTCTGGATCTGCCAATACAATGTGTTTTGTCTACTTTAGATGTTTAGTTGACAGATGTTGTTGATGCATTTGTGTGAATAGTCCACATGGAGGCGCTCTTTAAACAAAGATAGAGCAGGAGTTTGGTGTCATAACATCACCTTTGCACAACAGTTATCCAGATTTTGAATCCAGATTTTGAATTAAACAGTTTACAATATCACTATTTCAGTCTTGTCATCTGGTGTTTTGTCATCTTGGCTGTTCATAAATTGCATTGTTGTAGCGGGTTTATCTGTTTTATACCATGGTCTCTTTGAATTCTGGATTCTGATTGGCTGGGAAGTGACTGACAAAAATAACTGGCAATTTTACCTGTCTTGTCAAAAATGAGACTATAAACATCAAAAACAGCTGTAACTTGGCAAATTACCATGGTATAATCGAGATAAACCCCTGCTTGGCGATTGTATTTATAGAGATTGTATTGACTTGGTGCTGAAAAGTGTAGCGATATTGATTTAGCTGAACATCTATGGAGACGGATATAATTCAAAGTCATTGCGACATGAGCTTAGTGCAGAAGAAAGTGTACACATGGTGCAAACATATTACAAATATACATTCATATATTAATTAAATAAAAACAATAATGCACTATGTACAAAAGGTCAAAATATATAGACAATAAAACAACATATCATTTTTGAGGACTTGACTTGCAAGATGGGCCAAAAAACCTTTAAACTCAATGGGAATTAAAGCAGTGTAAAAAGCCCAAAGCAAGTGTAAACTGAAACTTAACTTCAAATGATTCATTTGTAATATCTTACAAGTGCTTTCTTATCACTGAAGGTGCTCTTATAAGCTTTTTGGACTACTTACCTCCGTCTTATTTTGCTCTCTCGTCTTTGGCGAAGCAAAATCTCAAAGACATTTCACAAACAACCACCTCGATTACTTTTCTCTGTGTTATGTTCCTTTTATAATGAGGCGATCCATCTTCTCTCCTGTCTGACTAAACTTTTCTTTTTCCCACATGAGTAGGCAGGTTTTGGGTGACGTGTGTAAAAGGCTGTCCGGTGTAGACACGCCGTAACGGTTCATATTTAGTGAATAGTTTTATATGTAATTTAGTTGTTTTGATTCAGTTTGGAAGCTGCAAAAACAGAACTGAAAGTCCAAAAATTTACTTGCCGTTAAAATGGAATATTCAGAAGCTAAATTTTTGTTCACAGATTAGTTACAATAAAAAAACTTGATGAAGTAAAGTTGGTTTGTGTGTGAGCAGGCGGTCAGGTGGTGAACCTCATGAATCAGCGCTTACAGACAGGCTTCAGCGAACAGGAAGCACTCCAGATCTTCTGCGACACATGCGAGGCCGTCGCACGTCTGCACCAGTACAAAACTCCCATAATCCACCGGGATCTTAAGGTTTCTTTTTCTCTTTCACTTTCTGGCCCTCTTTTCTAAATCTGTCTTTCCAACGTTTTCAAGAATTGAACGTTATTGTGCGAGAAAATTTGAGCAATTGATGGAATGAGTCACATTTCATGTGTCACTTTTGTGATGCTAAGAGCCTGCTTCCGTTCAGAGGGAACACTCGAACAGCAGGGTGCAGATTGATTTCATGACTTTAAGTTCTTTTCTACCCTAGTAGTGTTGTCAAAAGTATCGATATTTCGATAAGTATCGATACTGAAATATCTGAACGATACCAATACTAATTTCCCGAAGTATCGATACTCCGATCCTAACCGAGCTGTCACTTTCACTTATCTCCAAAGGCGCGTTGACAAACAGCACACGTGACCGCAGTGCCTGTCACGTGTCTCGTCTCATTCGCAATATGGCGTGTGCGGCGCCTCCGCAACCGGCTTTGATTGATAAAGAACACAGCAGGAGTGCTATATGGAATTATTTTGGATATGAAGCAAATGAACATGGAAAGCCGAAGGACACAAACACGCCGATCTGCAAGAGTCGCTACAGAGCAGTGCTAACAAAAGGCGCTAACACCTCTAATATAGCAATATGAGTGTTGTCTCATTTTTCACCGTAATTCGTAAAGTCCGACTGAGGAATCTTTAACTGTGAATCTTTAAATACTTTAACTGTGGTAAAATGTAAATTAACTTGTGCTTAATCAACTTAATTAAAAAAAGGATTACTTCAATTCTGTAATTTGTTTTCATGTCGATCCAGTGAGCATTGTTTTCGGGTGTGATGCACGCAAGTTTGCGTGTGTGGATCGGTGATATGTGAATCCGGCATTAAAATATGTTCATCAAATAATGTTATGTATTAACCAGCATTTATGAACGATGAGCAATGCATTCTTTGATGACAGTATGTAATAAAATACAACGGATCATGTTTGCTCTGGTCCAATGAAAAAAAATATTAACAGATAGAACTTTGGATTTTAATTAGTACATGTATTAGTAAATTGTTAGTTTAAATTAACTTTTTACTAAGATTAATACATGTTTAGGAAGTATTTTTCATTGTTTATTCATGTAACAAATATCTATTACCATTAACTTAAGTTCTCAGATTAGTTACATAGTTCAGTTCATTTTAAAAGTGTGGTCAAAAAAAAAATGTTTATTAAAGTTTAGCATTCTCTTGTAGCACCAGAAATAAGATGAGACCCGACCTGCATCAGTACATAATGCGTTACAACACACATTATGAAGAATTATAATGCATTTTACACTTTAATAACTCTTTATAATACACTATACATGTTATATTTATCTTTAAATAATAATACAAAAAAAATTACCATCTTAATGTTGTGGCAGTTTTTTTCTCTGTGGTATCGAAAATGGTATCGAGTATCGATATTTTTCAAGGTATCGTATCGAAGTTAGAAATTCCAGTATCGTGACAACACTATACCCTAGTGTTATTTGTGTCACATGGTGTAGAGTGCTCTTCTAAAGTTTGAGATGCGATGTGTCTTGCGATTGCAGGTGGAAAACATCCTCCTCCATGATCGGGGACACTATGTGCTGTGTGATTTCGGCAGCGCCACCATGAAGTTTCAAAACCCGCAGACTGAAGGAGTGACTGTTGTGGAAGACGAAATCAAAAAGTAGCTCTCTCCCTGTTTTTGTGAAATATAGTTTGTATTTTGAATCTTTTTGCATGTTTCCTTTGAAGTTACAGTTGCGATTTTTCATCCAACAGAAAGAAATATTAATCTTGTAAAACGTGAACGGGACTGCTGGGGTGTGGTGTGAAAATGTGGATTTTGTTTTGTTTAGGTACACAACCTTGTCCTATCGTGCTCCGGAGATGGTGAATCTGTACAATGGCAAACTCATCACCACCAAAGCAGATATCTGGGTAAGCATATATATCATTAACCAAACAGAAAAATTGCTGTTTTTTTATATCTTTGCGCATCCCGTAGGAGCGTTTAAAAGTCCAAGAACTTTAAAAGTATAAAAGGATTTTAAAAAACAACTCGTATTTAAGTTAAAATTCCCGTTTAAAGTTCAAACAGAAAGTAATGCATTGTATGCTCGTCAGTAGAGCTTAATTAACATGGTCAAGAAACCTTGAAACATATGTCCTTAAAAAGCATTTGAAAGAGTTTTTATGGTTTGTAAGAAAGTTAAAAGCCGTAATGTAGTTAAAAAAGTGAATTTTTAAAAGGGATAATAGGAATGCTTCCTTGATCTCATTGTGACGTGAAAGAGCCCCAGATCAATGTTTTTCTTGTACTGTGTAAAAGCTTGGAGCTTTCTTTCTTCAGGCTCTCGGCTGTCTGCTGTACAAGCTCTGTTTCTTCACGTTGCCCTTCGGCGAGAGTCAAGTGGCTATATGTGACGGCAGTTTTACCATTCCAGACAATTCTCGATATTCCCAGGACATGCACCGTCTCATTCGTGAGTATCTGTTTCTCTCTTCTATGCTCTGGCACAAGGTGTTTGTCTCTCTTGTGTCACGCCTCACCGCTGCTTAGGTCAGTCTGTGGGTTGTGCTTTAAAGGAACAATTCACCGGAAAAGTCATTCACCCTTATATAGAGGGAATGCATTGACGTCACTTTCCCACGTGAACACCATGAATACACGCTCCCTTTAGTGGTCAAACACTCTGCAAAATGGCTGATTCACAAAACATTCTTTAAAAGAAATTTCTTCTTAACTCATCCGCCGCCAGCCTCTTTAAAAAAAGTTGCCAGCCTACGCCAGCGTTTTTTAACATCTTCACCCAACTTTAATGGTTCACAGTAAATTTTCTGTAAAGAATATATGGACAAACAATATGTCAAATGAAAGAACAGAGTCTCAGCTTTCAAACAAAAGAAACCGTATTCTTCTATCTTCATTTGTTCGTTTTTTTATCACTCCGTAGATGTGGGGAGGTTTCTTCATAAATGCCTCATTTTGATTAAACGGCTGAGATAATTAACTTTTTTGTCAAAGATTCCACCCAGATTCCACTCAGAACAATCAGTTTAAAACATAAATGTTCTAGGTTCTGGGATTCTCTACTTTTCCCAAAGGTGTGTAATAGCGGCACCTGCTGTAAAACAGTACTAACACCGATTGCCGAAAAACTCGTCTTAGGCGGGGAACCGTTTTTTTTTTAAATGCCGAGATAACTCGTCAATGGTGGTGACAGTGTTAACTGCCATGTTTTTCTTAACATTCCTAAACTTTTTCTTAAATTAGAATTTATGTATTCCTGAAAAAAAGGAAAGGTTCACAAAATTTTTAAAAGATTGATTTTAAGAAAAAAAGAAGAATACAAATTCTCGTAAACAATAAACAATTCGTAAACAATTCTCGTAATATCTTAAAATTCTGATATCCGAACAATCGTCTTAAACCTCAAAATGTAAGATGTTTAATACAAGTGTTTGGCTGTTTCACATGTGACGTGTATTATATTGAGCTAGAATCATCATTTTGAAGTCTACTTGGCATTAAGGAATATTTATTTTTATATATTAATGATCTGATGAAGCTCTAGCTCTCTTAATTACAGATCTAGAATGTCTAGATCCTTAATTTAGCTTTCGATATTAAAAACGGAGTGAGTTTTACATTATTCTGGAACAAAGCGACTGGAAATGGAGAGGGTCACAAGTTATTATCCCATAGTAACACACCAAAAGTATTATAAAACGTATATTTTTTAACTCATGCTAACATATTAGCTAACATGCAATCATAAATGCCGTTTAACACATCACATGCTAATATATATTGTAGGATGGGGAGATATCGTATGATTCTTATGCTCTGTTTGTCAATGACTTATGGTTAAATGCTGCACATCAGAAAGGCAGAAGGCGCTCTTGCGCAGAAACTCCAAATATGGGAAACAGAAGAAGAACAATTAGTTCCAGGAAATGCCAATGGTCATATTCTATCGCTGTTCTTCAAACCTTTTCAGATATTTCTATGATGATAAAGTTGATTTATAGTAATAATGTTTGACGAGTGTTGCTTTTTCAAATACACATTATAAACGATTCAATCTCGTAGTGATTTTAGATCGAGCAGTTCTTCCTACTGATCAAACAGCCATAGTTCACGGAAGAGCTGTGCATATAAGAATCGATTTCAGAATCGATCAAGATGTATAATTTGCGTGAATCAAGATATATGTCGCCCAGCCCTATTTCATAGCCTATATAAGAACGCAATGGGCTTTTTACACACATTAAGTTTATTGTGTAGATAACCATATACAGTTACCACACGAGTATAATCATATTATTTTATTCTAGCTACAAAAATTAAGATGTTCTTAAGAAAATATTTGAGAAGGTTTTAAGAAATGTCTCGCTTACGAACATCTTTACAAAGTTTCTATAATTTATCGTGAGAACAATCTTATATTTTGTCTTGAGAACCATTTGTGAACCCAGCCACTTGGACACAGAAATATTGTGCACAACAATCGGGGACGACACATGCATACCCTCTATTGTTCCAAATCTGTGACTGACTATCTTCCTGCGGGACACAGAGGACGCACTCTTAGAGAATCTCCTGGATTGTCTTGTGTATGTGATGCAGTGAGAAACAACAAATTACATTTTGTTCTGTTCATCAGATTTAGCGTATGACTTTGAAGGACTGTGTATCACATGAGACTCGAGACAAGCCCTCGTTTGCTTTTATAAGATGGAGCGAGTGATATGCGAGTGACACATAGATTTTTCGGGTGAACTGTTCTTTAAACTTAAAACCTGTCAACAAACACTCATTCACTCACCGTCACGCGGCGACACACTCAATCTCTTTTCCACTTTCCTTCTTTTTTTCCTCTGTGGTGGTGATTTGTCAGGCTACATGCTGGAACCGGACCCTGATAAGAGGCCCGACATTTATCAGGTGTCCTACTTTGCTTTCAAACTGGCCCGTCGGGACGGCCCTGTCCAAAACCTAAAGGTTAGTGATCTCGCTTGATCTCATCATGGTTGCTCTGGGCTTGTTGTTGGTCAGTGTTTCTACCTCTGGGATCAAGGGATCGGTTGTTGGATTGGGTGTTTTCTTTCATCAGCGTACAGGAATGTGTGAAATCCTAAAAATGAGATTTGAAATGTCCTCCTCAGAATTCTCCCATTCCTGCTAAGCTTCCCGAGCCAATCCGAGCGAGCGAAGCGGCGGCAAAAAAGAGCCAAACGCAAACCAAGGCCAGGTATGTGTCCGGGGACTCCATTGCTCTTTCAAACGGGTTTGACCTGTAGGCTGTAAGATTTGTTTTGTTTTTTTGCGTAGACTAACAGACCCCATTCCCACCACTGAAACCTCCATCACTCCCCGCCAGAGGCCCAAAGCAGCACAATCCCAGCCTCAGGCACTAGGGGGCATCTTGCCTATACAGCCAGCTGCTCTCACCCCACGCAAAAGAGCCAACCTGCCCTCTGGGGCCGTCCAACCTATGGGTACCAACACCTCACATATCTGACATACGACGTCACATTAAGCAAATATAATGTTGGGCAGTACTGTGATCTTATCTGCTCTTTATATGAATGTTATACTTTTAGGGGGATAGTTAAAGGGATAGTTCACCCAAAATGAAAATTCTGTCAACATTTACTCACTGAAATTGAATACCTGTATAAACTACATTGTTCTAATGAACTCAAAGAAAGATACTTGGACGAATGTCAGCAATTTTCAATTCTGTGACATCATTAACCGCCATAGTAGGAAGAATTAAATGGTATAGTCAAAGGTGCTCGAGAACTGTGTTTTCCTAAATTCAAAAACAGAACAAACAAAGAAAAATGTCCTACTGTGGTAGTGTATGATGTCTCAGAACTGAAAATTGCTAACATTCTTCCAAATATCTTTCTCTGTGTTCATTGGAACAAAGAAATTTAAAGGGGTTTGAAAGAGGTAAATGATGACAGATTTTTCATTTTTGGATGAACTATCCCTTTAAGAAGTTCATCATTTAAATTTGCTTCCAGATATTGAGCTATGTTTACACTATGTATCCAACCATTGACCCCGCCCGTCTGTCCACTGTCTCTCTCAGCCGTCAGCATGAACCTGGCACAGCCGGCCGCAGCGCTCCAGTCTCAGAAAGCTCAAGCGTCTCCCTCCCCTCAGCAGAAAGCGGTACGTCTCTGTTTTGTCTGTGTCTCGGTTCCCAAATGAAGATCTGCAGCCAAACCCGCTCGAAATGGTTTATCTTGCTTGTTAAGAAAATCATTTTTCAGAATGTCAGTGATACAAATAACAAGAATGAAGCCAAAGTGAGATTAGAATATGAGCTCTGAATGTTACTCCCACATTCTAAATTTTCTAAAAAATGAAGCTTTTGATAAAAAAACACAATTGCTAATGCTAATGCAAAACTGTCAGATGACCTCGAGCTCATCGCATAGTTGTCTGGTACCCGTCTGTGTGACAGCCCGTTCAGCCGATCTCAGTCTCAGCTGCACCTGCATCAGGAGGAAGCGTTCCAGCTGCAGCCTGCAGCCCCGCCCCTCAGAAAGCCGCAGTGACTCCTCCCCCGTCCAGCCCCGCTCCGCCCACCGCACCCGCTAGGAGCACGCGGCGTAAGCAGGCGTCGGCGGTTCAGCAGCAACAGTCCGTTCCTGGGCAACCCGCCGGTGCACCGCCCCCAGCACAGGCGGAGCCTGCAGCGATTCCGCCCACTCCCCAGCCGGCAGCGCTTCAGTCTCCGCTCAGCCAAGAGAAAGAGAGGGTAATCACCTCCATCTAGTGCATGTTGCTGTGTCCACAATAGTGTCACTGATAATTTATCTCACGCAAAGACTGCTCATCATCATTGCATCCCTGGTTTTTTTGGGGGGGAAGTGTTTTTGATGACTGACCTTTGATAAAAGTGGACTGTGATGGGTGGTGCTTCTAAGATTTTATGTTTATGACTTTTGAACATTTGAATGTGAGTGATGTCCCTTTGCAGGTGATGAAGTTAAATCTGTTTGGCGTCTGTGCAAGATGACTTAGAACTGATTTAAGCATTCTTGCAAAGAGACATTAGAGACTAACTTTCACTGTGCCTCTTCTTACTATAACCCATTTTTTTTGACAAGCTCTCATTGCAATTTCATAAAGATTTGTGTTTAGACTGCTGTAGAAAACCATATTGTTTTTTATTAGGGATGCACGATGAATTATCGTCCATATCGGTATCGACTGATATATGGTCATTTTGAATGTTATCAGTATCGGCCAATAATAAAAATTTAGGCTGATATATTATAGTCGATAAATTATGAATCATTTCCTCTGGTAAAAGCGCTTTAACTTCACACTGCTCACAGTTAAATTACAGTACACTACTACTTCAGTCATGATCATTCACTTACTGCTATTAGCCAAACATTGTTGATGTAGTATGTCGATATGTGTAATTTATAGGAACAAAAGCATATTGTGTGAATCCAACTGCTGTCTGAATGCTTTCTGTCTTGAGAGCTGTTAGGCACCTGACTATTAAGAACACCTTTCTGGGTTGCTCCGGGTGAACATCTATAATTTATTTATTAAATAAACATTATGCCAGAAAAGTTTAAAAGTTAAAAACTCTTTCATTAGTGTAGGCTTGGTAAATGATTTTCAGGGGGAATTTTCAGTCTCAGACAATGTTACATTAATATTTTGGTCCTGTTTATCAGTTACCGTCTTCCAGTGTTCAAGAATTATCGGTTATCGGCGCTTAAATTTACACATCGGTACATGGGTGCATCCCTAGTTTTATTTTTAAGTTTTTTTCCATCTGATGAAAAATCATCTTTCGTTATCATTTGTCTCATTTCGTTCATTTGCGTATCATGCTTTGTATCTTTCTCAGTCTTTTCGTGTGTTTATTGTGTGGTCGTTTCTCCTCTTCTAATCCTTTAGCCTGTAGCCCCAGGGCTGTCCCAGACTCCTCCCTCTTCTCCAAGGATGGCTCAGAAGGCGGGTCACAGGCGCATCCAGAGTGATATCACCCATAGCGCTATGTTCGGAGTGCCGGTCAGCCAGTCCACTCAACAGCTGCAGGCAGCCACAGCAGAGGCCAGCCTTAACAAGTCTAAGTGAGGAATTCTATTACGTTATTATGATGAAATGTGATGTTTTTCTCTTTGCAACATGCTGGCACATTGTCCATTACAAGAGATGGGCAACTACAAGATGAACTTCCTGTTTCATTTCGCTACACAAATATAGGTCAGCTAGCGCCACCCCATCAAACTCGCCCCAGTCTTCTCAACAGAGTGTGTATCAGCCTGCCCAGCAGGGCGGCAGCGTTTCCGCCCCCCAAGATCCTACTTCGGCTTCTAGCTTGACCAGTCCTCCGGACCAGCCCTCCTGGAATCCTTTTGGCGATGACAATTTCTCCAAACTTACAGCGGAGGACCTGCTCAACAAAGACTTCACCAAGCTAGCCGACGGTAACTTGCGCTTCATAGCGTCTACACCCCCCGTGGTTTGCTAACTGAGTTTTGTCATTCTGAAGTGAAGTGGTGTGAGTGTTTTTTTGTTGTTGTTTTTGGCAGAGCCTGTGGAGCTTCTTGTTGACACTGAGAGTCTTATTCCTGGCCTGGACGCTGCAGAACATGCTCCACCATCTGCTGGTAGGTGCATCTGTTTGCATTATTAACGGGTGGTAAGATTTATTCACATTCATTTATTTTCATACAAAAGAAACAAAAAGTTGTTTGAATATCAAGCAGGTGAGGATACAACTGGCGTGGGCTTACATGCATCAAAGATAAAAAGCAAATCTGTTCTGTTATTTGCATGTGAATTTTGTTCATTTTAACTGAATTTGAGTTTTTCGATGTGTTTGAGAAGTTTATCCTCTTAAAACTACATTGAGGACCAAAAAAAAATAAGCTGCTATTTGTTAACCATTAGTTAATGCACTAGCTAAAATGATCAATACTATTACATCATTTATTAATGCTCAGGTTAATTTCAGCATTTATTAATAATACTTTATTCAAATCAAACGTTGTCACAGTTAACATTAGCTAATGAATCATGAATTAGCATGAATAATTGTATTGAGATAAACTAACATGAACCGGGATTAATAAATACTGAAAAACTAAATTGTTCATTGTTAACTAGTGTTAGCGAATGCATTTACTACTGTTAACAAATAGCATCTTATTGTAAGTCTTACCTTTTTTCACCTGTCGTTTTACAATGCAAGTTAGAAAGTAAAAATCTCTATTTACCTAAAGTTTCTCTGCCGTCTGGCATCAGCCCACACATCATCCCAGCCGCCTCTGTGTTGGTGTTTAGTTACAAGATATCGCCGTTCCATACATGAACCTGTTTCCATCTCTATGGTTACCGTCCTCTGTCAATGTCCACAGGTACATGCTCAGTACTGTGAGGTACTAATAGGTGCTCAGCAGGACACTCCTGTTAGGATGCTTACCTCTGAGGCAGTCGCGTCATTTGAGTCATGTCACTAACATCCCTTCACCAATGAGCTCAGAGTCTGCCTACTTACTCTATTTACACTAGAGCCCAACATATGAACGACTCCTATTGACCTCTGCGGTTCTCATTGACTTAATGGTCTTCACGCTCTGAATCTCAGTTGTTTCTCTTCTCTCAAACAGCTGAAAGACCCACTGATATTCTGGGTTTGGAACCAGGTGCCTGTTTGCTGGCTGTGCCAGGTAGTGTTACAGTTAATCACATTAATAAAATGATTGAGATCATGTTTTACGTGATAAACACTCAGTTGTACTAATGTCCTTTGATTTCTTAATCGTGGTATTTTTTCGTATCCGCATGTATTTGTCTCATTTGCATTTAGGGCTGCTCGATTATGACAAAAAACATACTTGCGATTACTTTTGCCAGTATTGAGATCCCGATTATTTACATTTACATTTATGCATTTGGCAGACGCTTTTATCCAAAGCGACTAACATTACATTATCCTATGCATTTGTTTCCAAGTATGTGCAATCCCCTGGGATCGAACCCACGACCCTGGCATTGTTAGCGACATGATCTTACCACTGACCACTGTTTAACACGATTACTCATTAACTTTTAAAACAACATACAAGATAAATAACTTTGCTTTTAAACTGTAAATTCACAGCCCTACTTGCATCCTAACATTTCTATGTAGTTGCACGAGACCAATCGATCATTTTTGATAGCTGTTTGCTTTCTCCTCTAGTCACCCGCCCCTCATTTTCTAAGCCCTTACTTTCCTTTATTTTCCCCTCTTGTGTTTTCTCTGGCTAACTCGGGCTGTTTTTGCTGGCTAACTAACAGAGAAGCTGATCGAGGGCCTGAAGTCTCCAGACACCTCCCTCATGCTGCCCGATCTGCTTTCCATGGCAGACCCCTTCGGCAGTTCCATCGATGACACCAGAGATGGTAAACGGGTCTCTCGCTGCACGCTCGCTCCTTTCAGGCACATTGTCATTGAGATGATTTTCCACAGCTTTCATCCAAAGCGACTTACAATGCATTACACTATAAATGTGTTTTGGAGTATGGAAAAATAATCATTTACAGTCTGTAATTATGGTATAATTTGTTGCAGATAGACTTGGCACATAAAGAATTGTGATTGGCTTATTTACATGTCAGTAATTACAGAACCATTTCTATGATTTCTTTACACGTTCTGTGTTATTCCCAGCTAAAACAGAAGCGTGTATGGACTCTCTGATTCCTGGTTTGGAGCCTCCCCGGCCACAGCTGCACCCTGTGGAGACAGAGCCGTCGTCTGGAGCTCTGGCAGGTAGAATATCAGCATCACACTGAGGATTCTCTGCCAGCAGTCAAACACATTGTCACATAAATATTTGCTGTAACACCAAGCCTGAGGGCTGATGGCACACGTCCATAACTTTGCACACTGCCATCACAGATGTTCATTTGGAAGAACAACATGTTGCAGTGGATGTTTGCTTGAATTTGTTTGTTTACCTTTCAAAAGCAGCTGGAAATGTAATTAGACCCATCACAAAGTATCTAGTATTTATCTCAAATCTATATCACCACATACTGCCGTAACGTTACGCTAAGCTAGCAAACACATTGCATCTGGACAGTTTGCTAGTGGCATGTAATATTTGAGTCCTTTTAAGTCTGCATGCGTCTACAATATTAGATTGGTTGCACGTGTGATGTTTTTCCATTGACTCCTCCCACTTTGCTACAGACCCTTTGATTGGAGAAGATTCTCTTCTGGGTTGTTCTCTCCCCTTTGGGGCCGCCTCCTGTCTGGACGAGTTTGCACCTGTCTTAGGAGGCCCCTCCCAGAACCCACCAGGTACAATCAAT
Source organism: Triplophysa bombifrons (assembly GCA_029783895.1). Classification (NCBI taxonomy): domain Eukaryota; kingdom Metazoa; phylum Chordata; class Actinopteri; order Cypriniformes; family Nemacheilidae; genus Triplophysa; species Triplophysa bombifrons. Next base: position 18,199,123 of record CM056471.1, read on the forward strand.
CGTTCTCCAAAACGCGCTGGTTTCCAAAGCTGGTATGAACTTTCAGGAATATTCCTACAGCACTCTTAAATCTTTTACCCCTAACTATTGCCTTTCAGCTGCAGACTCCTGTTTGATGTCAGGCTTCGAATCTCCGAGCTCTGAGGCGGTCAATGAAGATGAGTTTGACCCCATACCCGTCCTGGTCTCCAAAAATTCCCAAGGTAAGCTTTGAGAACACAAACCTCTTTCTGGGAATTTCCTCGTCTTGTAAAGTGACGCCTGCCACTAGAGGCGACATGTGAAGAGCATGTTTCAAATGCCTCGTTTTTGACGTTGCGAACACACAGAGATGTTTAACTCTGGGAAGATGAGTCAATTTAGTAGTTATGGAAGGTTAGTTGAATGGTATTCAGTATTCTGACATGTTCTTGTATCGTCAAATTATTAATATGATAAATGTTTAGATACATTTCATTTTATTTTGATGCGCATGTAGTTTATTCTCTCATTAAATATGTCATGTTCACACACAGAATGTGAAAGATTTTGTCGTAGCATTGCAAGTGACGTTTTTTTTGCCCGATTCCTAAACCTACTGACCTCTTGCGACAATCTAGATGCTTTCTCTCGGCTTTCTGGTGCCGTTTCACTTACCCTTGTGTATTTCTCTCCTGGTTTCACTGGCTTTCCTCCCCTCTCCCCGCCTCTAACCTCCCTGTCCGTCTGGCCTCTTTTAGGAGGTCACTCTCGCAGTAACAGCGCCAGCTCTGAGTCCAGCCTGCCCAACCTGGCCCGCTCCCTGCTGCTGGTGGACCAGCTCATCGACCTCTAGACCTTACCCATATTTCTGCTGCGCTGAAGACGATTCCATCGCCGCTGTCTTCTGCTGTTCGCCACAAATCTGTCTCGCTCTTGGTTGTTCTCTCTTCCTCCCTCCTCTTTGATTTCATCATCATCCTCCTGCTTCAGTTTCTTCCTCTTCATCACATCATACATTTGACCTTCTTTTCCATCTCTTAGCATCGTCAACACTCATTTTGATTTGATTCTTTCCTCATAGTGATGAGTTTTTTTTCCGTTCAAGTGGCCTCCCGTTTCCTCTGGTGTCCGTGCTTCATGTGGACATTCATTCGTTTGATAGATTTCACCTGCCTCGCAGGATGCAAACGTCGGCAATGTGAGCTTCAAAGAGTAGTTCTCTTCAGCCCAGCATACAATCTGTGTCTTCTGTGGCACTCCTCTCCAGATTAAACACACAATGTTTTATTATGTTTAAAGACTAGGTTCTGTCCAAACAGAGATTAAAGTCAAGCAAGTGCTCACAGAGAGAGGAATCATGATGGATATTTACTGACAGGCCGGTAGGGAAGCACAGATGGCATGACTTTACCTACATCCAGACAGACTGCAGGGTAGGAAAAGATCTTGGTGTTTCGTGTAGATTTCCCAGAAATCCCAAGCATTTTTCTTCCAAAAGCACTAGAAAATCTTAGCAAAGGTAAGAGCAGATTAAATATACGTTCCTCTTTGCCATCGCTGACACCTGTTCACTCTCTCCATCATCCTCCATCCGGTTACGTCTTTGTAAATAGCTCTTATTGATGTTGTACGTTGACTGGAAACCATGTAAATTGTTGTATATCTTCAGTATCTCCGACCCTACAGAAGTGATTTGTTCCTCCTGTGTATAAAGCATCTATCCCAATGTCCGGCAGTTCCTTCAGAAATCTGCATCCCGTCCCATAGTAAACATCAGCAGAATAATTCAAAATAACTATTTCATATACGGTAAAGATTATATGTGAATACGATTAGTTTTAGAGAAGGAATGTATGAAACGAGTATCCGTCTATAAATGCAGATATGTGTATATGAGTCATACGAAACCTATTTAAGAGGAATCTCTATCTCTTCGTTCTGTGTGTTGAGCTGTGTTTGCGAATGTAAATCGTTGCTTTCATCTTTTAATGGCCAGATCATCATCGATGAACAGACTCGAACGAGGATAAATGGACAATCTGCCAATCGCCCGATTCGGCTGGACATCATGTGTGTGCGAGTTGGTTGGATTTGTGCTGTCTTTGCCTTCCTCTGCAGATATTCGTCACAAATCAAACTGGTCATTTAACTCTACAATCTCAAATCTTTGAAGCTACGTGTCACGGGCCGGTTGCAGAATCTGCTTGGACAAAGTCAGGTTCATGCAAAGGTAGCTTGGTCTTATTGAAATCTAGAAGTAAGACTGACTCGTCCAAACTAATTGCTAATCTGTGAGAATAGCCGTTGAGAGACGGTCTTAATTTAGCAGCTTTGTTTATGCAACTGGCCCCGGGTTTTAAAACAAGTCAAGCTCATAAAAACACCATTTGGGGCACAATCAAAAAACAAAGACATGGATTGAGATGAACTTGTATTCCACCTGAGAACGTACCTTTGAACGCCGTGTCATCTCAAGACAGCCGTGCTTTCCGACATCGAGGTCTTGCGCATCCAACGCATATCGAAGCATGGCAGTGTTTATAAGAATATAAAGTTAAGACGTGTCTGTGGCCAATCTTCATATCAGTACTGTACGTATGTGTGTATGTGTGAACGTAGGGTAAATAAATAGTTAGTCTTAGTTGTTGAAAGTGGTGAGGTTCTGTCTTTGACGTGGTGAATCGGCTTCGGACCCGCTGCAGGCACCTCCGGTTCAAGCACAGGTTCTTTCTTTACCTGAGAGTCCTTAGTTATCACATTACCCGATTGAGAGCATGGTACGAGCTCTCGGTAATACCGTACGAGATTATTGTAATCCCAACTGCAACCGAGTTTATAACGCAATGAAAGTTTGGGAATTGGGTGATTTTTATGGCTGTTGAAGTGAGTTGGTGGTTTGTCACGAGTGCTTTAGGGGTTGGGCAGTATGATGGTGGGATCGCGCCTAGATTGCTATAACAATGGAGGTTAATGTGCTTGTGCCGAACTGATTAACACTATGTTATTTACATTAAACGTAACGTACGCGTGATACCCATTGTTTTTGAACTCCTGTTGCATGAAGCGTTTTCATTAGGATGTCAGGCTTTGTTCTTTCGCTACAAGTACAAATAGATATCGGCTGCGGAAGAAATTAGGAGACCACTCCAAAAGCATTTCTTGATGAATTCCGGTCATTCCAGTCCAGTGTCTGTTGAATTTCAACAAAATCAAAATTCTTAGTCATCCAACGGCAATGTGAAAGACTGACAGCCTGACAAGAAGCGAAAATGTGAGAAAAATCAAGTTATCACAAAAAAAATGTTTTTCAACTTTCCTAAATACATTTCCAGATATTACTCTCGAATTGCTTAAAAGCAAATATGTTATTTTTTCATTTTCTGCAAATAGAAACAATGTTTTTATTTCACATTTGGGAGAAAGATTGTTGTTAGTTTACTGAATGAAACAAAAAGGGTAATTTTACCTAAACACATACAATACCTATAAATTGTAAAACAAAAACTGCGAAATAGTTTTAAAATGGTCTTTTTCCTCGACTGTATATACCACAACACAATGACTAGTAGACTGATGTAAGATTCTGGTCATACTGCCCACCTCTAAACCGCAACAAAAACAACAACAAAAAGATAAACAAATGTGTAGCAAATGATCAAACCTGATAAAAATGAGAAGTCATGTTGCAGTGAAAGCTTGGGATGTTTTTACAAAGTGTTTCGTTACATAAGAGACGTTGATGGAAAACCACAGATAAGCATGAGAATGACCCTCGCACAAAAAGAGCATTCAGATGCTGCTGGGGTTCATTCCTCTCTTCTGTACAGCCGCCCGCAGACTCTCATGTTAACCTATGCAATCCTAAAGCTTCATCTTGTTGTTCTCAGTAGAGATCTTTGCCCCACGGGTAATGTTCCACTTGTGTTGTTGTGCAAAATCAAAGATTTCATTTTATGTGCTGTTTTTGTTGGGAGTGAAAAAATATTTATGACCATGTTTATCCCCAGAAGTGGAACCTCATTGGTCTTTGTAGCAGACACCCTCAGCCCAGTGTTAGAACAGTGATGGGTTCATGTGCACCTTCTATTTTTGTGACGACCAATAAATGAAGAAAGGGATGTTAAATAAACCATGTAAATGTGAATGTATCTTGTGCTTATGGTGATTATTTGTCTGTCCAAACACACACTCAGCAAAGCTTTTCCTTTTGCTTGCAATACAACCTACATTTTCAAAGTCTTTACGTGTTGTTTCGTTGAATAAGATACGAGTAATAAAAATACAAGCAGTATGTATTATAGACTTTTTCAGCGGCAACAATATAAACAGATGTCATGTGTCCCAACTAGGGCTGGGCGATATGGCTAAAAAATATATCAACGATATGATGCTTCATATCGTTCGATATCGATAATTGTTGACATTTTTTTTAAAAGTAAAAATGACAAGTAGAACAGTAAGTATTTAAACACTGTATCTTAACTGACCCACATTATTAAGCAATACAGCAAATCAAATTAGTTTTAGCATTAAAAAAAGTAAAACAAAATTTTTTAAACAAAATATCTTTTTTATGTCTTACTCTACTTATATTAAGATAAACGTTTAAACAAACTTTAACTTTGAACTTAAAATGTTACAAAATGTGTTCACTTAATTTAATGTAAACATGGAACAATCAAGGCAAACTTTGAGGTAGATCAACAACAGCATCTGTAATAAGTAATACCAACAAACCCTTATAACAGTAAACAAAAGCCTGACTTCTCCAGCATGCTGAACGGCAGCATTTCTTTTGCAATGAAGTACCCTATTGCATGGGTTATGTCATTATATCGCTCTGAAGATTTATCATATGGCATTGTTACCGAGTACCTCTCCATCGTGAACTGCTTGTGGGTTGTTTGTTGAATTGAGGTAGATGTGCGACATGATGTATATTCCAAAGGGTTGCAGCGGTTTAGATGGTGGAATAAATTGCTTGTGTTTCCTTTCTTAGACGGGACGTTCTTTTAACATCGCTTTCACACTACGTTCTTCTGATGTTGGTCGGAAGAAAGAAATAAAAAAACTGTCACACTGGTGAGCTGACATCTCGCTTTTTGTTCACAATTTCCATGCTGACGGCAAACACGGCACTCATCTTGCACATGTCAACATGGCGATGACGCAACCAAATTGAGCCTAACGCAACCCGGCAAATTCAATCTTATTGGTTGTTTGCTTGTCAATCGTAGCACGCTCATGTAACAAAACATATTATAGGCTGTTTAAGATTTTCGGACATCACGGGCGCGCACATTTTAAGGAAATTATCTAGCGCTATATCAAACTTTTTTTATATTGATATCGACAATGTTGTACCGTCGATAAATATCAATATCGTTTTATCGCCCAGCCCTAGTCCCAACATGAACTTCCGGTAGACCACTGCAAAGAATCTGTAGCTGTTGAGCGTTTTAATGTAATTTAATACACAATACATGATTCATATTATTCAAATACAAAATAAATCGTTTTATTATAACCAAACACAGACCGGAGGTTGATTTTGGGCCTGACCTGTATGTCAGATGAAGCTGTCTATGCGTGTTAATATGTAATGTTTGAAATATAAAGTTGTTGCTAATATATGATAACACAAATAATAATGCTATAAACTCTTATGTTGAAAATATATTCAAAACCGTTAGAATGAGGTGTTGTCATTTGACCTAAAAACAAACAAGCAAACAATAGAGACATGCATTTGGAAATGTGTAAGGTCGTGTTCACACTTGACTTCTTTTTTGACAAGAAAAAGTTGACAAAGGCACTTTTGGCCACGTTTGGTAACAAATGGCAGCTGAACGCAATGACTTCGGCGGCAGCATCTGTGCACGACGGAAACCCACAGAAACAGATAGGCATAATTATAAACAGAGTGCGTCTTTGCAATAACTAATCCCATATTTAAAAACTACTTTCTTTCTTAATTTCTCGCTAGAAATGCAATCAGAAGTTGTTGAAAGTGAAAATTAAACTTACTTTTATACAAAACTACTCCAACGGGTGTTTCGCTCCATTTTTTCAAGATTGAGCCTTCATGACCAATCACGTTCCTCGATTGTTGTTATGGAAACAGCGTGATGTAGGGCATTTTTTTCACAAAAGTTGAACTTTTTTCAACCTCAAAAGATCTGCAGAAAAAAAAGCCGGCACTGGCGTTTAGAAAAGCGATTCGGGCGTTTTTTGAAAACACGGTTTACTCCACTGGATTATAATGTAAAACAGACGTTAGCAGCTTCAAAAAGAAGTTAAGTCTGAACACGGCCTAATGTGTTCCTGAAACCCATCTCAAGAGCTCAATGTACTTTTCTGCTTTATGTCTGAAGTACAGTGGCACCCACATCAGCTTTGTTCTTGTTCAATATCAGCCAAAAGTTTTGAATGTTCTGAATGTTTTACTTGTAATTACATTTAAACCTTTTGCATGAGGTCGGGCTGTTCCAGCTGTTTCTTCTCCAGGTAAGATGTTCTCATCGATGGCCATTATGTCACTGTTCGTTTCCTCGTGATTTACTTTTGTACCCAGCTATCATTTTCATTTGCACTTTCGTTTAAAAGCAAGTTTCCTAATGAGCAGTTTGCTCCAAGTTGTCAGTGCGTGAGGGTTACAAGTGACAAGTTGTCCCTGTTTCACGTTATTCACAACACAACACTTTGTCTTTAAATGATTAAAAATATAAAGAAACCGCATCGAAACCAGAAAGTAGATTTATTTTATTTTGACATTTACTGATGCGTTTTTATAGTCTGTTAACATTTGTTGAAGCACAATGAGTACATTGTCAAATGTCATCGTGTGAGTGATGTTTAAAAGAAAAGTTCAGCTCAAAATCAAAATTGTGTTGTTTTTCTCTCACTCACATGACGTTCAAAATGTTTTGAGACCTCCCGCCGTCTCCGGAACACAAAGATATTTTAGGGACATCCGAGAGATTTCAAGGCTTCCTCATAGACATCATGGTTCTAGTTGTAAAGTACTAAAGGCATCCTTAAATTGGTCCACTCGCTCATAGTGATTCAAATTGAATTGTTTTGATGCGACGTCAAAACTATATGTGCGCAAAAAAAAACAAATAATGACTTTAATCGATAGATTCTCCTCTGACTTGCAGCGTTCTGCGCACAAACCAAATGCACAGAAGTGCTCTCGTGAACGTGCCCCATAGACAGACAAGACAGAAGAGAACATATTCAACTATATTAAACTCGTTATTTGGTTTGTTTTTTTTCTCACAAAGTATTGTCGTGGCTTCAAAAAACTATTTTGAGCCACTATGAGCACCAATATAAGGATGTATAGAGTGCTTTTCTGGACCTTGACATCAACTATAACCATGATGTCTATGAGGAGGCCTGGAAATCTCCCTGGTATCTCTAAGATATCTTTATTTGTGTTATGAAGACGCTGGGAGGTCTCAAAACATGTTGGGTGAGTAACGGTGGAGTATTTTGAGATGAACTTTTCCTTTAAAGCCTCAGCTTCCAGTCATCCACACTTTTTCCTTTCAAGCATCTCTTTAAAAGTTTCATAAGCTAGTGCTGGCGAAATTGCCAAGGCGTTTGTACGTACTTCAGAGTTTTCTGAGGTTTCATTACATAAAAGCACACAGACTTTAAAAGAGCCGAGCTCATTATAGACCTCCACTTTTTAAACAAAAGCAACCGAATTTAGAGTTTCTGCTTCATATCACCTGCTGGTTTTGTGTTATCTTTTTTAAAGACATTTATACTTTAAATTGGGTGTTTTGATCTTGCATCTAGTAATCAAATCATTTTGCACGTAAAAGCTGAGTTGCTGATGTACTGTATTATTTGTCTCTGTGACTCTTGACGTCAACACTTATCTTGACTCTTTCTAAATGTCTCGCATTATAGTTTTAAGGAATTGTCTGGTTGAAGTAAGCATGGACATTTGTATTTAGAATGTGACCTGCTGCTTCTTCATTTCACATCATCATTTCAAAAGAAATCATCTTTATTTCCCCGCCTTTTGTTTGGCTTCTCTTTTTCAGACGCTCTGCCGAATGAGAACGGCCTTGATTTGGAACCCGAATCCGCGAGCGTCCAGAGCTCAGAGCATCTTGAAGATACTTGGAAATGTCCTGCAGAAGAACATGATGGACTGGACTCTAATCTCCTCCACACTCCCACGACCCACCACCACTCGTCCTACTCCCCGGACGTCTTCTCAAGCGCACCTTTTCCCGGATGCGGCAAAGACGGGAAAGACATCTTCACCGGCGCGCCTTTTCCTCACCTCCACCGAGCCCATCCACAGCCTGACGTTTTTCTTCAAGCACCCTTCTGCAAAAGGATAGATCCGTCTGCTCCACCACAGCATCCACAGCCGTGGATCTTGTCGAACGGCAACGAGCCTGTCCTGCCAAACCCACCTGCGCGCAGTCAAATTGGCTTTCCACATTGCGTTGACGTTCCAATGCCCCAGCGGCCCATCGTCGCTCATCGCGTGGTCTCCAGCGTGGGTCAGCATGCGGCTGTGAGCTCCGTCCCTGTCGGGCCGCTTCACTCCTGGACGGTAGGTGTTCGGGCGGTGATGGACCCCTTTCTGGCTGCCCCGTTCCAACCACGGGGTCCCCTCGGAAAGCCTTAAATCCTTTGAGGAGCCAATTAGTGCTGAAAACCAAGTGCTGGTCGTGATCTGGTGGAAGCAGAATTGGCGTAGTCAGTGACTACCTGGACCTTAGACTCAATCTCCACAGCACTTTAGCCCTGCTTCATCACGTTTTGATCGGTTATATATACAAATCTATATTCCACATGTATTGGTTTATTATTTTTTGTATTTTATTCATCATGTATCTTTTTATATCATACGTATTATTATTGAGTGCAGTATAAATGGACTTGCACAATGCTTACAAATGTGAAAATGAAGGAAACTGACAGATGTATTAGGGAACACTAATGGTCGGTTACTAAACAGAGGTTTGAAGGTTATAGACAAGAGTACTTGAAACCAGGCCGAATATCACAATCTTTGTCGCTGAGTGAAATATTGGGCTTAATACGAGGCCTTATGTTGGATAAAAATGGCTGGATGATCACATTTTGCTGTTGTTGTGAGTCTGAACCCGAGGTACTGTAGAGCTTTTTCCACACGACGGAAGGAGACTGAAGATGAAATCTACACAGGTCACGATTATACTGTAACCAGATACAAAAACACTCAGAGCACTTTTGCATAGCCCTGAAAATATATCTGTTACCAATCTACTGTATATTCATATATCATAAATAATGTTTGTTAAAATATTGTGCCTTCTTAAAGGAAAAGTTTACCTCAAAATTGTGTTTTTTTTTTAACTCGCTCGCATGACGTTCAACATGTTTTAAGACCTCCCGGAATTCTTCGGAACAAAAACAAAGATATTTTAGGGACATCAGAGAGATTTCCAGGCCTCCTCATAGACATCATGGTTCTAGTTCTAGAAAAGTACTGAAGACATCCTTAAATTGGTGTGTCCACTCATAGTGACTCAATTGAATTGTTTTGAAGCAACGACAATACTTAATGTGCAAAAAACAAACCAATATAACCACTTTAATAGATTTTCTTCTCTGTCTTGTCAGTCTATGGTGCACGTTCACGAGAGCACTTCAACGCATGGGGTTTATAATTGTTATAAATAAAATAATATACACTCTATTATTATTGCATAACGTTAAATGCACAACAATACTGAGGTGCAAATAGAAATGTTATCTGCCACTATTTATAATTATCAATAGCATCTTACCAGTGTTGGGTAAGTTACTCTGAAAAAGTGTCATTAGATTACTGTACAAATGACTTTAAGTTAAGTATTTAACTACTTCTTACTAATGACTTTCTATATCCTTCATCAACCTAGATGAGTTTAGTGGTACGATGATAGACGAAACGGCTCTAAATTTATTCAAATAAATAAAATAAAACTATATATAGTATGATTAAATGAGCAAAGTAATACAAATGTTAGAATTACACATTAAAGCACAGATTTTAAAATTATTTTGATGTCAATTCCCCTTCTGTACACACATATAACGCACAGTATTTAGTTTAGTTACATCAGAAGTAACTAATTAAATTACAGAAAGAATAATAATCCCTTACTTTACCTTTCAAGGGAAATGTAATTAAATTACAGTAACTAATTACTTAGTAACTAGTTACACCCAACATTGCATATAACTACTATTTCTACTTCATTTAAAGAAAATACAGATTTTTCGTGGTGTAAAAGCATTGCTCCCTTGGTCGGCTATTCGTACTCCACGAGCGGTCTTCTCCAAATGGTGCAAAAACTAATTTCAGACTTTTTTTACTGAACATTAATGTTTTAACATTTACAATTGTTTAGTATCATTTTCTGCAAATCGAGACATTCATTATGAAAGCTGAGTGATGTGTTTTTGGTTTTCTTTTATAAGATTTTTGCCTATGGCATGTGTTCTTGTGAAATATGGATGAAATCTATTTGCAGCAGATCAAAAGGAAGACCTTTTGTGCAAAAATGAGTAGAAAATGCTCTTGATTATGGTTTGAGGCTATGGTTGCTCTAGGCTATGTGCTGTGAATGATGCGATGGCACAACAAATGCATGACACGGATGTAAAAATCATCATTTAATTGAAGAATGTACACACAAGCTCTTCGTAAAAATGATCTCCAGATTCAAATTGGACATCTGTAACAAGCGAAGTTGTCTAGTGCTCGAGCACAACAAACATTCAAACTGACAAACGAAATTCAAAATATCTAGAAAAAATTGCAATAGCACTGTCATATCCGTAAGAATAATGCTGCAAAAAATGAATCGAAACAAAATGCATTTTAAATAAGATCATTAAGCACTTCATGAATTTTTTATACAAGCTTGATGCTTGTAAGGCATCCATATATACAAATTATAAAGACTATATCATAACAAATCACACGACTTCCATTTCCTCCATTACCATTTTAGAGGCCGTTCACACGAGACCGTTTTTAACTAATAACAGAAAACTTTTTTATGCGTTTTGGCCGGTTATTTACACACCAATGGGATTTTTGAGGATTGAAAATGCTAACTTTTGAAACTGACATACTTATTATCATTTCTCCAGCAAAAGTAGATTTACTGCGCCACTAAGACCAGCGGAGACATAGTATTTATATACACAAACTACAAAAATACATGCAGGCCGACAGAGTATATTAAAAGCGCCTTTACCTTAAAACAAGGTGTGTGTATTTGCGCAGGCACGTAGTGTTTCTTTAGAGTGCAACAGCGCCGTCCACTGGCCTGGCATGTGTAATAAAGCGTTTTTATTCGTTTTCACGGATCGCTTTGATAACGCTGTCATGCGTACGTCAAACATTTCAAAAACGCAAAGGAAAAAGTTTTCAGTTTTTCATCGTGTTAACGTACTCGTGCAACATTTCCGGTTCATCAGCCTATAGACTTCCGTCTCACAAGTAAGAGTCTTATTTTCTAAATTTTGAATAAGATAAAAAACACTGCATAAAGTGACATTGTAACCTGTATCTGTTCTCTTGGATGTGTCTGATCGTTGATGCCCTTACGTACGATTGTGATTTGCAACAGTTGCTAACACGTCATCTAGATCTTTCACATCCATGAGATCACCAAATGCCCTTACAATTCACACAGAATCTTAATTTTCGCGAACTGTGTCTTCAGTCTAATCAGTCCTGGTGCAAAAACTCCTGTTACTCTTTAGGGAAGGTCGGGAACATCGGGAACGTCAGGGCCTGGACGTGGTGGGGGACGAGAAGGAGGCGGGGCTCGCCCGGGCGGAGCAGCCAGAGGGGGCGGAGGCAGGGTGTTGGGTGATGAAGGTGGTGGTGTCGGAGGAGGAGGTAAAGTCACATTGATGCTCAGACAGGTTGGGGGCACAGCTCTGGTTGGAGGTGGAGTGTAAGGGGGAGGGGTTATAGAGGATGGGGGCGGGGTGGAAGGCAGAGGTGGCAGGGTGGAGGTTGGAGAATGGGTGGGGCAGCGTGGGGTGGGAGGTAGAGTACCCTGTGGGACAGGGGGGCATCTGCTGTGGGGAAGACTGTAGATGTGACTCGAGGGGTTGTTGTAGTGTGGGTACTGAGGGGTCGGGTAGGCTTTCATGTGGGTGAATTTCATACAGCGACCCTGGAGAAAATGAAAACAACTGTTAGCTAGTACAAGAAGAAATCCGTTTTAAGAACGTGCCTCACTGTTTCCTTAATATTACACTTGTAAGGAATTATAAATTGAACTGTTGTGGGAAATGTTGTTTGTTATTTGACTTCAACTCAGTCTCCAAAATTCTTAGTAAGAAGTAGCACTTAGAATACTAGTAGGATACTTTTATAAAGTAAAGGTAAAGACTGATTCTTAAGTGTTGTTAATCAAGGGGTGCTTCTCAATATCCCTCCTCGTCTCCTCGCTCCTCTCTCCTCCATTCTATGACCCGGAAACCGATCGAGCTCAGCCATATTGAAGGACATCTCAATTCTCTAATTGCACCGGGAGGAGTCGAGGATCGAGGATCGAGGAGGCTTCCTGAGGAGTCATGAGCGAGGATACACAGGTGTATCCTATGCGGAAGTGTTTTGTTGCCTAAACGTGACGCACGTATATATTCTCCTCCCACTTCACATCTGCTCCAAGTGCTAACCATGGCAGAACATTCAAACGCATATAAATGTGAGTATTAATCAAACAATTTTTGTAAATGTGTGGGTTTTTTTGACAGTGCCTTTAATTCCGATGTATAAAGTTTTCTTTTCAGCACAGTTTTAATTATTTAATTATAATCATTATTGTTTACATGTACAAAACACAATATATGTGAAATCACAACAACAATAATTCATTAATAATAACTGGTAAAAAAATAAGAACAAATGTGGTATTTTGTGGAGGTTGAAACGGTTACAATATAAATAATTATATCTTATGTTCAAGAATCCCGATGTTCAAGCTAAATCCAGCGGTGTAGAGTCATCATTAGTGGACGACGCTTTGAAGTGACGCAAAAGAGCGAGTATATATCATTTCACTTGCTTCGATTCCTCCGTCCTTGAGTCTTATCCTCGCTTCCTTCTCTCGCATCCTTAAGAGGTGGAGCTAAGACACGAGGAAAGGAAACGAGGACGCACAAATAAGAAATGAGAAGCACCCAAGGACTACAATGATTCAAACACAAAATGGCCGCCCTTGACCTCTGAATCAGCCAATAGGGATCCCGCAATTTCATTTTTCAGACAGAGATGGCGACAGAGATGTAAAAGTAAAAAATTGCAGTTTCAAAAATTTATTTTGCATTATGCCCAAGAATATTACAAATATGTATCCATTTTGGCTTGGTTTCATACATTTTTAATTGAGTTTTAACAGTTAATTGAAGTGATTAAGCTGCTGAATTGCATCATATTACACAAAGCTGTAAGCTATATAAAGAAAAGACCAAAGTTGCAAATCCTAAAAAATGTACTTGATTTTCTATATTATTTCATGAATTCTTAGGTTTAAGAATAAGAGTAAAATTACGTCATTCTTAGAATTTTGACACGCTTAAGAGTGAATCTTTACTCTTAAATGGCTTTATAAATACAGGCCCTGATGAACACAGAGAAAGATATTTGGAAGAATGCTTGTAACCAAACAGTTCTCGGCCACCATTGACTGCCATAGTAGAATAATTGCTTTATAAATGTGTTTGTTCTGTTAAACACACAGTTTTTTGAAGAAGGTAAAAAACATCATGGTGCCCACGAGCTGTTTTGTTACAAGCATTCTTCTAAATATCTTTCCCTGTGTTCATCAGAACAAACACGTGTATACAGATTTGGAACAACTGGAAGATGAGTACATCATGACAGAAAGTTTTTGGGGTGAACTTTTCCTTTAAAGTACATCAAGTGAACTGCAATGTTTCAAACAGAGATGGCGGATGACGAATAGCATTTTTAGGATAACGTTCTGTAAAGCAGACAATGAAATGCTTTTATTCGACTCCAATCCGAAATTTATATCATCATCAAAACTAGCGAACGATGCCATTTTATTTCAAATGTTTTTTTGGGAAGTTTTCTGAAATCATTGATTTCATGAGATCAAGGAAAATGTGCTTCATGACGTGGCTCCTCTAAGAGCGTGTTTAAAGTCGCTTTTTCCACATAATGAAAACCTGAGAGCTCTGAGTGCGAAAACATCGTTTGTGAGATGAAAATTTACAACCGTGAGTTATTCCACAGAGGCTTCGCTGTAGTTTAGTCCTGCGTTGAATAGTTCACAGAGACGCTTTTGTTTGACTGTGAAGATTCAAACAAATCCTGCTGCATTCAAACATCTTTTTTCTTTCTTCCGTTCTGTTTACCACCCCAGAAATCCCATCTTTGCATTGGTCTAAAGGAAAGAGAGGGTGATCGTCTAATGCTTTGAGCAGACGGTGCATTCCTTTAGTCAGCAGTAATATGAGCAGACTGGTCCCGTTGGTCTGAACCCAAGCCAGAGTCCTGACTACCTTCCATTCTGACTGGTGTTATTATGAACAGCTGGCCGGCTTTCATCTGTCCACCTCTAAATGATCTTCATGTGTTCCTCAATTTGCCTGCGCTGTTAATAATGAGAACAGATTCTGAAAGAACCCAGAGACGCAGTTTTGTTTTTTGACATCGCTGATCAGTTCTACTGAATGTTGTGAGTTTCTTAGTAATAAGATGGAAAGCAATAACTATGAGAGGCTGTGTTATATCATTTGTATGGTTAAATGTTCTAATGCCGTACCACACACTTCCTTTTGTAATGACATTTACAGTACAGCTCATGTCCTGTCCACACTAATGCTTTTCCGTTTGAAAACGCATCTTTTTCTCTCCGCTTTCGTCCACACTTAAAGTAGAAGTCCACTTTCAAAATAAATCTTCATGATCATTTCCTCACCCTCATGTCATCCAAGATGTTTATGTGTTTGTTTCTTTAGTCAAAAAGAAATGAAGGTTTTGATAAAAACATTTCTGGTTTGAAGGTCAAAACTACAGTTTCAGTGCAGCTTCAAAGGGCTTTAAACCGTACCAGACCATGAATAAAGTTCTTATCTTGTCAAACCATCGCTCATTAAAAAAATATACAAATGTTTATGCTTTATGAACACAAATGCTCTCCTTGCTCTGTTCTGCGATGTGCGTTCATGACTTCAAGTAATACGTAATCATGTTCAACTTGCACTCGGTTCCTCCGCCTACGTCAAGCGTGACCTTTTCAACATAACTACGCATGAGATACATCTTTCTAAAATTATATTTTTTTATTGCACATTCCAAGTAATATCAATCAACTGCAGTTCATTTGTTTTGATTTAAGATATAATAACTCAAAAAATACAGCTAGCTGACACAATAATCCATGATTTATTTTTTAAACCAAAACAATTTTTCGTGTTGTAGTGTGGATGAGGAAAACGGAGGCGTTTAAAAACACTGATGTTGTTTTTTGTCATGTGACGCAGTTGTTTCGGCTGCTCTCCTGTTTGAAAGCATGAATGTCAGTTCATGCAGAAGTTACTTTAGATCGTATTTTAGGAGAAGGAATATTTAATTACTCGCAGTTATTGTTTGGCAG
The DNA here is from genome assembly GCA_029783895.1 of Triplophysa bombifrons. Classification (NCBI taxonomy): domain Eukaryota; kingdom Metazoa; phylum Chordata; class Actinopteri; order Cypriniformes; family Nemacheilidae; genus Triplophysa; species Triplophysa bombifrons. Next base: position 18,214,740 of record CM056471.1, read on the forward strand.
CGGAGCGCGAGTTAAGTTTTGCTTTTGCAGCTTTATAGTCTCAGCAACATCGCTAAAGCGTAATTCATAGGACCTACGCCATTGGCAACGGACTGGTTTTCCTTTATAAAAGGGTCAGTTCTGGTCCTTGATCTTGAGTGGCTGAGCGGAGTTCTAAGCCGTTATTAAATACTGCACCACGTAGCTAAAATATCATTTTATTTGCTTTATTTTATGAAACCTTGCTAAGCATATGGAATAACTGTTTTATAAAAGCAATTAGCAAAAATTGCTTTATTATATTTCTGCGTCAATGTCCGCGTCCACAGGCAATGACCACTAGGCATCAGCTTCCACACGCGTGTTGCTTGTGTGACCCAGACAAGGGCCGAAGAAGAAGCAGCTAGTTTGAGAAGCATTAGCAGTTATAGCGGCACGTAAACAGTCACTTTAGTTGTAGCTTGAGATGTTAAATACACAAGAACAAATCATTTACTTGGGTAATTCATTCAGAAATGCAGTTAAGTAAACATGTATCGCTGAGTTTTCTGACTTGAGGGAGGGGTTCAAATGGACCAATCACAGCGCTCTGGGAAGTTGTTACATTTTTGGAGAGGTGCACGGCATCAGGCTACACACCGCATACTGCGTAGCTATGGCATAGGTCCTACACACGACTATAACTAGCCCTTAAGTTACCTCATTGTCTATCTATTTAAAAAACAGTTTTTGCCCCACAGTACTTTGACTTAATAAGGCAGAAAGTAAATAAACGCCTGACAGAAATGACACATGCTGACATTTCAATGTGGATGGGCAGCGCTTGGGTAACGCTAGTGTGGACGAGAAGCGTTTTGAAAATGAAAACTAGTGTAGACAGAGTCTACAGCCTCAAGTACCTTACTGCTTTTAAAACACATCACTTTCTTATGACTGTAATATTACAAAAATGTGAAATTGTTTATCACCTTTTCTCCAGGTTGAGGTCGCATGATGGACACACGGTCATATCCTCTCCTTAGCCACACCCACAGGGCGTCCAATTTACCCTACGAGATTCAAACAGGCAAGACATTTACACTTCAGTCTTGTACAGATACACTTCACCGCAGATGATTTTCACAGCAATGTTTAACTGCACAGGGAAAGAATACTACGAGTATACTGTAAGTGTAAATAGTGTACGTAAAATGGTCATTTTTCAGGTGAAGGGGTTCTCAGATTCTGTCTCGTTTCTCAGATCACGGTTATTAAAGTTAAGTGTCATTATTCCGTTTCAAAGAATGTAGGAACCAAAAGTAGGCGAGAAATACCCGGACGGTCTGAGATTGGCGAGTGTGGAGCGGATGGACACTTTTCCAACCCATGATGCCACGGAGGCGGAGCAACGCTCAAATTTCAAAAGTAAATCAAATTAATAAAGGGGAAAACTTAAAGGCGGATGTCAGTTTTTAATGTAAGTGCCAATAAATTAATTTCTCGTGACTAAATGATGTTTTTATCAACGCTCACGTGTAGGTGATTATAAGAACGTCACAGGTCAAAGAGCGCACGGGTCACATGGCCATAAAAGATTTTAAAGAACTTTTTAGAACGTAAGGTTTTAAACTCCGATATGTAGGCACTTATTCAAATTCAGTATGTCACATATTGTTACATTTGCATATCTGCATGTCATTAAATTGTTGACTAAACTAACCCTGAACAACACGCAACATTATAAGTGGGATAGTTCACCCAGAAATGACAAATCAATCATCATTTATTCATTCCTATGTCATTTCAAACCTGTATGACGAACGTTCTTCTGCACAACACAAAATAAGATATTTTGATGAACGTTGGTTACCCAACAACATTTGCCCCGTTGACTTCCATTGTATGAACACGAAACCAGGGAGACATTTCTCAAAATATCTTCTCTTGTGTTGCACAGAAGAAAGAGCCACATACAGGTTTTGAACAATCGAGGTGTAAATAACTGGGTGAACTATCTCTTTAAAGACCAGTTGTGAAATGTTTTTTTATGGGTCAGTAGCTTCAGTGTAATCGTGCGTTTCCTTTCACTCTGTATATCCCTGAGATTTGAGTGAACTGTCACCTAAAATAATAATAAAGAAAGAAGGTGAGCGAGAGGGAGAAGAGGAGTTTGTTTTGTTGGGCGGAGGACCAGCTCCTCAAAGCTCCTCTCTCATGGGTCAACTCAGTTCAGCGTCTGGTTTAAATTAACTCTTCCCTTCCAGCTGACAAAGACATTAGCAAACAATGCACGAGCCTTTCCATCACTGCTAGAGGGCTATACGGCACCACAGAGCTTCTGTTATTGACTCTGAGCCGTCTGGAGTTGTGTTGATGTCCACCTTAATGAGCATACAGTAAGCAATTCACTGTATTGGGTCATCCGTATCTGTTATGTAACTTGTTTTTGTACAGACACACTTGGACATGGACATTTCTTATTTGCTTAGGCTCCTGATGAGCCTAGACCAGCATGACATTCCATTCTGGTTCAGTCTGGTTAGAGCTGGTTTAGTGACCCAGAAGGTCCTGCTGGTTAAGATTTCTATAATACACAGTTGGCCCAAAAAGTTTTGGGACATTTTAGATAACAGCCACATTGATTTATCGCGATTAATTGATTCCAAAATAAATGTTTGTGTTGATATAACACGTGCACTGCATTTTAAAATCAGAAAAATGTTCTCTAAACTATACACACACTGCAAAAAAATTGAAATAAAATTTGAAATGGTCTCTTTTTCTGTGGCCTTATATAATAAATATATATAAACATAATTTACATTTTGTATAAATATTTATGACTAATTTCTGAAAAATAAACATGTATGTTTTCTGTATTTATACATACATATAATATACACACCACTCAATTTTATATTGTATAAACATTAAAGAATTCTAAAAAATATTTTGGAATCGATTAATCGCGATTAATTGATTAGACACTTTAGACACTTAAAATTTTTTAAATTGCATTTCAATAGGTAACAAAATATCAAAAGCTAGTGACTTTTATTGTATATCGTATGGCTCAAACAAAGCTTATCACAAAAATAGAAGTTTGTTAAAGTTTTTAAATGATAAAAGACATGAGTTCTTCTGAGGAGGATTGGTCCTAACATCTATTAAAAGGTTTAGTCATAGCCTTAAGTTAAAGCCTCTCACATCTCTCATACTGTATGTCTGAAATCATCTCTCTCCTTTTACTTTTGATGTGATGTAAAGCCCTAAAGTCAAACCGATCTACCTTGATTGGCGAGTACCACTTCAGAGGAGAGATGGGTTTCCTCATGCCGTTGTTCAGGGTGCGTGTGGGTGCAAACTCAAACTCCTCCTCTGGCATCTTCACTCGAGCATTCTTAGCTTTCTCAAGTTTGGCTCCTTCCTCGGTGGACCCCTTATCTCCCCAGCGCACCTGTGCCACACACAGACATGTTACATCACTTCAACCTGTTCAACTCTTTTCTAAAACTCACTTCAGGAAACACGCTCTTACTTCCATTCTTTTAATGCCGCCAACTCCTCTGCCGCCGTAATATGAGGCGTCCACTGTCGGCCACTGCTTCTTGGGATAGCCATCTTCTTCTTCATCCTTTATAGAGAAAGTAAAGCAGGTCTTAAGTAAAGCCTGTTTTGGGGAAGTAAAGATGTCAGCCTTGATCCCTTAAAGGGATAGTTCACCCAGAAATGAAATTGACTCGCCCTCATGTGATTTCAAACCTTTCTTTAGCAGAACACAAAAGAAGATATTTTGAAGAATGTTAGTAGGCGAACAACATTTCCGTTGTATGGACACAAAACCACCTGAGACATTTCTTAAAATATCTTCTTTTGTGTTCCACTGAAGAAACAGTCATGTTTAGGTTTGGGGTATACCATTCCTTTAAAGGAAGAGTTTACTTCGAAATGAAATGTTTGGGATCGCTTATTGCCCCTCGTGACATTACAACATGGTGTTAAACACAAACAGATGTTCTTTTATTTTGTTTCATAGATTAAACAGATCTGAAATGACATGAAGGTAAGATGGCGACAGACTGTGGTGTAACTTTGTTTTGAAAAGTGTGACAAGGACGACAAAAACAATAGCCTACTTTAATAAATTGTTTCTGTAATAACTATATTATATATAGCGGTCGGTCCGTCCATTGGCAACTCTGCTTTTCGACTCCAGCTCTCACAGATTGTGGTTCCCAACCTGTTATTTGGGGAAGGTCAAGTGCTGTTACAATTAAAATCTGTTTACTCCTATGACAAAAAATGTCACTCGTTCAGAAGTTAAAGGTGCAGTTTGTAAAATCTGGCGCTAGAGGGCGCACCATCAAAACAACAACAGCAATGCTGTATCTTGATGATGCTGTGAAGGAGCGTGGAATGATGGGATCTGTTGTTTTTAACTCCACCACTGATGGCCATCAATCAGACGAGAACGAGAAATCATGTTAGCGGATGAGGTAAAGTTTTATAATTGGTGCGAATCATTGTGGTCCATTAATAAGTGACTGCTCGAAACAAGCTAGTGGCTTGCTAGACACTAGACAGCACTTCCGCATTTGTCATCAACACTGTTGTCATGCGGTTTCTACATCAGTAGAGGCGGTAACAAAGGGGAATGCGGATATGACGCCATTTACAGACGACAGCCCCGTGTCACATTTAAAAAAAAAAATACAACATACGCATTACAACAAGGGTAACAAGGTATAATTTTTTTATTAATTAATTAATTAATTAATTAATTAATATTTTATTTTATTGTGTTGGTACTAGTTTGAACGACCAAAAAATATTTCTCAAAATCTTTAAACGGAACAGAGAAGAAAGGCTTATTGACAGAAAACGTACACTTATCAATATAATATTTAACAAAGAAAATAAACAAATTGATTAAATAATCTTCCTGTGTCACTGTTTAGAATGCGATTTTCTCACGATTTACAAGTAATTGGAAACATTTGAGATATTGTGAATATTTATATTTGTATGCTTGGACACTGAATGCACCAGCAAGCGCCACGAGTGCAGATGATGCACGCATTTCATTCTTCCCGCGTTTCTGGAGTCGTGGCTGTCTGTCTATACTTATGAGTGAGCAACGGGAGATGGTGAGAAAGCAGCGCGTCCTGCATTTCCCACAAGTTTTAGATGTTAATGGTCCTAAACAATACACACCTTCCTCAAGCATTTATTAATGTCTTCCAAAATGTTTTATTTATTCCCTCAAACAACAGATATGGCCACAGAACATCAAGGGTGCAGTAAAAGCTCATTATTTCTGTGAATTTCACATACCATATCTAACAATCATCCGGAAAAAGTTTTATTTGAGGAGAAAGATTTCATGCCAAGAACAACATACAGAGACACTGAATGTCATTATTCATGCATATTAAACTTCCCTTCCTCAAAAGATCTCGAATCGTATTCTCGCTTGCTTTCTAAACTTTCTGTAACATCACAGCAGGTTGTGCCAATAGACATTAAGGGCTAGTTCATCCAAAAATGAAGAAAAATCTTGCATCGTTTATTCACCCTCATGTCATTTGAGAACCGAATGACTGACTTTCTTCTGCCCGACATAAAAGAAGAGATTTGGAAGAACGTTGGTGACCAAACACAACGGCCCACATTGACATCCATTGTATGGACACAAAACCACGGAGACATTTATCAAACATTTCTCCGTTCATATGAGCGGAGATTGAAAAGCTTTAAAAAACTATTGTGTTAAAGTGTCTCACCGAACTGTCTTCCATCACGGGTGGCGGTGGCTCGCGGACAATCTGAAGAGAATGAGAAGAACTCGTTTTGAATGGCTCTTAGTGTCAAAGGAATCATCTTGAAATGGAAATGACGTACTAATGCATTTTTAAATTCAAGATATTTTCCATGGATCTGACTTTCTTCTACGCATGTCAGAAAAGACATTACTGGACTCTGCGCCCAGTCTGGATATCGGGTTCTGGTTGGAGAAACATCTAAGAAGAATGCAAGGAAGACGGGCTGCAGTGTAAAACCTACCAGGGTACAACAGAGGGGCCAAAACCACCAGAGTATCGCCATGGCGATCAGCAGCAGAAGGATGAGCAGCGCTATGGCCAAGAACGTTCCGTCAGTCTGAGGAAGAGAGAAGAAACAGAGACCCAGAGGAGGTTTACGCTCCAAAGCAAATAAAACCGGAGTAATGTTTCTAATGCCACGCTCCAACTCCGCTGGATGGGCTTCCACTGAGGAATTTGTGGTTTAGAGAAAGATGCAGAATAAAAATCGCTGCAAATGGATTGTGAAACACTAGCTTGATCTTGAATGTGAGTGATGACGCCGGGAACCCATTTAAAGTGCTTCTTAAAGTCGGGTTAAGCACACGAGATAAATGTCTGGATTACATTTCAACCCAAAATAAAAAGAAGTAAAACTCTTAAAACTGGAATGCAAACATTTTGCCAAAAGGCGATATCACCATATCACATTATATCTCTGTTGAAAAACCTATAAATGCAGCTTACTCTACTACTCTTTACAAGGCCTAGATAGTTATTTATAATATAAGAACATTACAATTTATGCATTTACATTAATTACACTACATTATATATAGATCTTTTTTTTAGTTTACAGTTGCAAATCTGGGCAAGGTAAACGGACACTTTTGAATGATGACTGGTTTTTGTTTATTTTTTGTATATTTATTACGTTTTCACAAGCATTTTATGTGTCCCAAGCTAACTTCCGATAACTTCTACTGCAAACAATCGATAACACTCAAATAGTTTTAATTTTATATAATTTGAATTTTTCTTTTAGCCAAATCCGTACTGTAGCGCAAACAATTTCATCTGAATTATTTACATTAACATCATCTCAATTCTGAAAAGAATTCTTGTGGGTGAGAAAGGTTAAAAAAGAACGCAGTATAACATGATAGCATTGCCAAATTTATGCCCATTTAAAAACTATGCAGTGAGAATCTAATGAGAATCTCTATTGAGAACAAGAATTACAGAAGAAATATTTGTGTCCCTGGACAACAAAACCAGTCTGGAAATTGAAATTGATATTTTTACATTATATGAAAGCTGAAAAATGAGATTTCGATTGATGTATGAGTTGTTAGAATTTGACAATATCTGGCTGAGATACGACTGTTTAAAACTCTGAGAGCACAAAAAAATCTAAATATTGAGAAAATTGCCTTTGAAGTTGTGAATCAGAGGCACTGTGACAGGACATCCACTTACAAGAATAAAGTTTTGATATATTTAAAGTAGGAAATGTACAAAATATCTTCATGGAACGTGATCTTTACTTCATATCCTAATGTTTTGGTCATAAAAGAAAAAAATTTGACCCATAAATTGTATTTTTGTCTTTTACTAAAAATTTTCCCGTGCTACTGAAGACTGGTTTTGTGATCCAGGGTTACACTTGTGTATTTAACGCATGACACTCACCCATAGTTGGATAAATAAGGGCACACCCAACCGTTGGTTTATATAAACCTATACGTCCACATAGGCCCAGTTTGATGTATGTCCCTTTTCCATTTTTGGGGTGAAACGTGACCTCGTGAATTTATCGTTTCAATGTTTGAAAATTGTCTCGTGTGCGCCAGGCAAAAGCATCTCCAAGCCTCTACTCACTTGCTCTGGCATGGGACCCCACCAGAGGAACATTAGTGTTAAGATTGTGTGCGTACTGACTGTGTTCAGACGACACATGGGAGACGGAGTTGAAATTGAGGTTATGCCCAGAGATACAGCAGAAGTGACCTGAAGAACACTGTACTCACACAGCTCACGGTCGTGATGGTCACAGAACTGGAGATAAAACTCAGGCCGTTGTTCATACTGACGTGGAGAGATGCAGATCTATCAACACAAGAGAGAGAGAACTGTGAATCACTTTATATGCGTCGCCTGGGAATCACGCTGAATATCCGCTGGTCAACCAGCGATCTCGTGTGGTCTGACGACCTCAGCCTGCAAACAGACAAAACTCAGGCATATTTATCTGTCCTACTTGTGTGTTTCTCTTTCCATTCAGACTTCTGCGCTTTCAGCTTTCCACACTTACGTTCCCATCCCCTGCAGTACAGGCGCTGGGCAGAGCAGGTACGTGTCCTCGACGACCAGAGGTCTCTTCACTAGAAAATAAGAGACAAGGAATCAGATTTTGATGTTTACACTTTCACAGAGATCAAAAACATGATCCTTTTGCTTCAATGAAACATTATTTCATATACGCAGCCACGGCGAGTAAAATGTAATGATTACAAATATTATTGCTCCGCCAATCGATGAAGTTTCATAGAAACGTAAAGAAGCAGTTGCCAAGCAACACAGATGCAGCAACACAGTGATGCTCATGTAATGCATTCAGCTGGAAATCTCACAACATGGTACAACCAATCAGAATTGAGGACTATAGAACGCTTATCACATTTTTGCAATGTGCAGAGAAGGTTAATTTATTGATTCTCATACTATACATTAATTTAGTCATTTACAAAACATTTGCACGATGACCATGCCTTTGGATGTCCTCTAATATCTTTATAAACTGCAGTCAATTTTGTGTACATTAGCAATAAAGCTACTTTAAATAATTTTTTGATAAAAAATCATAAATGATCATTTTACCACTATAATTGCACTACAACAGTGCTGCCTATACCAGATATTTTATATTAGAAAAAAGTCTGGTATACACAGTATTTTGTTAGTTAACCAGACACTGATTAACTTGTCAAATTATTATTGTCAACAGTTTTTTTAAGTTGTATTTTGGGGCTTTTTATCTTTTATGATGATAGGACATAGGAAGGGTGACAGGAAAGTGCTGGAAAGAGAGGTGGGGGATGAGGGAAGGACCGCACGAGACAGGAATGGAAGTGGATTGTTGCGAGTGTACTAGCACTATATGTCAGCGCACTAACCACTAAGCTATTGGCGCCAACAAATGATTGTAAAAGAAATAACACTAGTTTAGGAAACTGTAACAAGTGAAATAACAACATAGAAAAACTGATCAGCGGGATGAGCACATCACAGTTGTTTGGCAGTGAGCACATTAATTTGGGTGTGTGACACAAACATTCAAGTAACCCAATTTTTATTGCATATTTTTTCCATTACATGCAATTCATATCGAAAGCAGAAGAAAGAACTGGAAATATTATTGACTTCCATGTTGATTTACTCCAGACGCACACACACACACACACACATGTGCTGTTGAGATGAGCCGTGTGTTCTCCTGTCATGTGAGAGTAAGAAAAATACAAGACATACTTCAAACATGTGTCAATCCCACGCAAGGTCAATTTCTTTCCTTTTCTTCCAAGAAAAATGGAGCGTTCCATTAGTTACTTGATCTCAAAGTTTGGCTGGAATCATATCGTGAAGAGCGTCGTCTCATGATATAACCTGACAGACCTCAGACCTTTTCATGACATTCTCTTAATTCAACGCATTTGCGTTACATTAACCTAGATGAAATCACAACTATCAAAGATGTTGTCGAATCAAACATTCCTGCGAATGTTTTCCTCCGGCTCCTGTCTAATGGTGTGTGCGTGTGTGTGCGTTTGTGCTGCACATGTGGTTTGTGTTGAAGGAAAGTCTTGTGATTTACGAGTGCTGCGGCCAACCCATTCTGAAAAACACAACAGCCCTACTGACATTTGGATTCAATTGGCTTCTAAAGCATCACAGAAGAAAAACTCCAAGCTGTCCACGGTGCCACGTGCCTAAAGACGACGCTACGGAATCTTAAATAAATGCGCCCATGTGGCAAATTAAACAAATCCATTATGGGTAGCTCACGTCACATTTCCACATTAAGGTGTCAAACTAGTTGAGAAAAAAACTGTGATCATCGATCAACCATAACTTATGTTTCTTCTGGAATATGTTGATGGTGTGTTTGTTGAGCGTGTGTTATAACCCAACAGAGGTTTCATCGATCAATCAAAGCGTCAGCTCACAGCTGGCCATGAATGAATCTCGGCTGTTTTCACTTACTCACGGTGATGGTGTTGTTGACGCGGAAGCTGCAAAGAATTCTGTTGACGTCCCGGGCGTGAAGGAATCCGTTCCCTCTGACCACCACCTCGAAGGATTCTGTGTTATTGAGGTTAATGGAGAAAGGTAGAAAGATCACTGGAGTGATATGGATCTGGTTGCCAAGAGGAAAGTTTGGTCTAGATTTAGGATTCAAGCAGTTCGCCAGAACGTGAAAAGTCTGTCGTCGTATATTCACCCTCATGTCGTTCAAAACCTGTGCGTGACTCTATCTTACGTGGAACACAAAAGAAGATATTTTGAGAAATGTTTCATGGGTTTTGTGTCCATATAATGAGGTCAATGTTGTTTGACCTCATTGTACCAAAACACACAATCAAAACATCTTCTTTTGTGTTCTGCAGATAAAAGAAAGTCCTACAGGTGTCTACACGCGAGGGTGAGTACATCAAAATACTTCAACACATTGAACTTGAAAGCACAAGAAAGCAAAACACTTTCAAGAAATAGAGAAAATCAATTCTGCTCAGACTGAATATGTAATCAGATTAAAAAGAAACTGGGCTTACAAAAATTGAATTTGTAGATTTTTGTTATTTGTTGTTGTTGTTGTTTCTTCAGTTCAGAACACGCAAACTAATTAAAGCGATTGAATGTCCCTCTGGATTGATATTAGTTTACCTCCTGAACAAATGCTTGAAGGCTCCACTGCAAGGATCTCTATGCAGGATCTCTTCAGAATCTGAGACATGAAAACACAACTTTATCTTTTAATGTATTGTTTAACAGTTTTTTTCAAGTGGTACAGTTTGTGTTGACAATTTACTCCAAATTTCCTACTGTGTCAAATGTCATCTCCATGGTTATTTTAGTGTGATGTCTTCACTGTCAGGAAAAATGGTCAAAAAATTTACCCAAGCTGTCACCGGGACCGTAGTGCACCTTTCCATCTAAAGAGTTCATATTGGTACATCAAGGGTACATATTGATACCAAATGTGCAGTATTAAACTTTATTAAAGGGGATTGTCTCAGTGACTTTCTTTTCCAAGCAAAATATTCATGAATGATGTTTTTGTAGCTCAGGGTAAATTTTATTTCCAAAATGAGGTAAAATTTTTTTTATTGTGCATTCCAATTAATATCAATCAAACTGTAGTTGGTGCAAACATGATAACATAATAAAAGACATTATTATCATCATGGAACCTTCATTTATATAGCACATGCTGCCGTAGATATGGACTTAAATAAATCATCTAAGAGAACAGAAAATTGGTGCTTCACAATATGATGACCTAAACAGTCACATCACGCCGGATGTAGCGTCAACAGCTTCATTAAAATACTGTGAAAAAAATGTCAATTAAGTGTCAGTTTGTTTGAATTCACTCACCGAATCGATGACCCCCTGAAGCGCTTCAAAGCCATCATTCACTGGAAAAACGTGATCTTTGCTATCGGCTATCGTCGCCAGCTGTACAGAATGAAAAATCACGCTTTAGCATTCACTAAAAGTTCAAGATATCTTCTTTCCATAAGTGATAGTGGACGGCTGGGCAGGTGTGACTTTACCTGGGTTTCATTGAAGTCCTTCACTCCAACACAGTAGACTGAAGCTCCCAGTTGTCTCGATCGTCCGGCCTGTCATTTAAACACGTCACATGATAGACAGCGGTGTTATTGGAGCGTTGGGTTGCATATTGGGTTATAAAAGTGTGCTTTTGTTAAATGTCAGACTGTGCGAATAGAAATCAAGATAACCGGGCAGACAAAGTCTAAAGCAGGGTGAGGGCTCATGGTGCCAAACTGTCCGCAGCTCTTGTTGTTTTTGAATTAAAACAGCTAGACGTGTGGGTGAGAAAGGTTTTTAAATTGAACTCGGTATATCGGACAAATGAGATATTTTTCTTCAGCCGTTTCTGTATTGCAAGCTCAGGATGATAAATGGGCTTAAAGTGCATTTCAGTGAGTTTCGTAGAGCATGATCATGCTGTTCCCATGGCAAGCAGGCTTTGAAGATTTACTCTTTTGATGAAAAAATGAAAAGAAAAAACATGTCTATAGTCATTATCTGTAAACACAGCATCTGTCACTGCGGGTAAATTCAATGGTTTTGTTCCCCACCGTGCAGAAAGAATTGGAAAGGATTTATGGTCTGAGGTCTCACCTCCCTGGACGCCAGATCGAACTCATTCTCGCGCAATTCTCCATCTGTTAACGCGATGATGACACTCGCTGTGCGGTACCCTAACAGAGGAATAATCAATAGTTAAACCTCGAAGGAGTCAAATGCTTCAATGTAAAATGATGACAAGCTGGGAACCGATGTACTCTTTCTCTGTACTTCAAATCAATCTGCTTAAGTTTTGAAATGTCATTCAATATCATGTTGAGAATCACCAGGTCTTGGATATGCGTCAACCACTCACCATCACCTGTTCCATAGTAGATCTGCTCACTTGCCTGGAAAACCACAAAAATATTTATTGCAATTGCGTGCGCATTTTGATGGAAGCGATGACAACAATGACGGCTTACCCTCTGAAAACCTTTGTGCATGAAGGTGTCTCCACCTGGCAACACTTGCTGAAGTTCCTCCAGCCCGGCGCGGATCTTGTCCCTGATCAGACACACACATTACAGACCATTACACCGTTTAAACACGGCTACCTGCAGAGTTCTATAAAGTCTGGCAGAAACTGAGCTTGTACGGAGCGATCACAGATGTTTTGATCTTTAAATGCACATTTGTAGAATAATGATAACGGTTTTGATGATCTTACATCAGAAAAATACCAGATGGGAGAAATGTTTGTCCAAGATAGCAATGAGATTAAATCAAGCTTCAAAGACATTTTTTTGTGATGAAATTTAGAAGACGTCTCAAAGTCACAAAACTGTGCTCAGATTTGGCAGGACACCATAGTCTGAGATCAAATATCACACATTTCTGCAGGTGCAAATCATTGAAACAGGTTTTATTCATCTCATTCTTTCATTATATCAACAGGGACTTTTATTTCAAGAATTCCTCAACTAAAGCCAGAGATATTCAATCACTGTCAAATCTTACCTGTCTTCTGTCAGTTTCATTAGGATCCTGCCCTCTGTTGAAAACACAATGAAGGACATGCGGAGCTGAGGGCTGAAGAGAAAGAGGGACAGGTGAGGGTTTTTTTTTGGGTTCATAGACATCTTAACTGCCATTTTCTCCATCAGGGTGACATTAAAAGAGTCTAAATGATATCAGTTATTATTGTTGCTTAATTGGTTATTGACAGATCCAATTCTATCTCTCGCCAAAGTAAAGATGGTACGGCCCAGATTTTATTTCTGAGAAGTTCTCATTTATTTAGCAGTTCAGCAGACTGAGTGAAAGTGCCACAGCTGTCCGTTGCTTGAGAGTAGACTAGACTAGAATAGAATGGAGTGGAGTAGAATATAATATGACGGAATGGAACATAGTAGAGTAGAATGAAGTAGAGTAGAATGGAGTGGATTGAAGTGGAGTAGAGAAGAGTGGAGTAGAATATAATATGACGGAATGGAACAAAATGGAATGAAGAAGAGTAGAGTAGAGTAGAGTGTAATTCAATTTAATACAATATATTTATATAGCACTTTTCACAATGTAGAGTAGAGTAGAGTAGAGTAGAGTAGAGTAGAGTAGAGTAGACTAGTGTAGAGTAGTGTAGAGTAGAGTAGTGTAGAGTAGAGTAGAGTAGGGTAGAGAAAAGTAGAGCAGAGCAGAGAAGAGAAGAGAAGAGCAGATTAGAGTAGAGTAGAGTAGAGTAGAGTAGAGTAGAGTAGAGTAGACTAGAGTAGAGTAGAGTAGAGTAGAGTAGAGTAGTGTAGAGTAGAGTAGATTAGAGTAGACTAGAGTAGAGTAGAGTAGAGTAGATTAGAGTAGACTAGAGTAGAGTAGAGTAGAGTAGAGTAGAGTAGATTAGAGTAGACTAGAGTAGAGTAGAGTAGAGTAGAGTAGAGTAGAGTAGAGTAGAGTAGAGTAGGGTAGAGTAGAGTAGAGTAGAGTAGGGTAGAGTAGATTAGAGTAGAGTAGAGTAGAGTAGAGTAGTGAAGAGTAGAGTAGAGTAGAGTAGAGTAGGGTAGAGTAGATTAGAGTAGAGTAGAGTAGAGTACTGTAGAGTAGAGTAGAGTAGAGTAGAGTAGAGTAGAGTAGAGTAGAGTAGAGTAGAGTAGATTAGAGTAGACTAGAGTAGAGTAGAGTAGAGTAGAGTAGAGTACTGTAGAATAGTGTAGAGTAGAGTAGAGTAAGTAGAGTAGAGTAGAGTAGAGTAGAGTAGAGTAGAGTAGAGTAGAGTAGAGTAGTGTAGTGTAGAGTAGAGTAGAGTAGAGTAGAGTAGAGTAGACTAGACTAGACTACAGTAGAGTAGAGTAGAGTAGAGTAGAGTAGAGTAGAGTAGAGTAGAGTAGAGTAGAGTAGAGTAGAGTAGAGTAGTGTAGAGTAGAGTAGAGAAAAGTAGAGCAGAGCAGAGAAGAGAAGAGAAGAGAAGAGCAGATTAGAGCAGAGTAGAGTAGAGTAGAGTAGAGTAGAGTAGAGCAGAGTAGAGTAGAGTAGAGTAGAGTAGAGTAGAGTAGAGTAGACTAGAGTATGATGGAATAGAACAGAATGGAGTGCAACAGAATATGACGGAATAGAATGAAGTGGAGTAGAAAAGAATACCTGATGAACTTGTGTGCAAGATGATCAACAAAGTAATAGATCTCATTCCAGTGGTGCCGGACACTTCCTGATCTGAGAATATAGATTTAAAGATTTCACTTAAACATTTAGTTTCTCAGCATCAGCACAGAACATCATCAGTTTGTCTCTTGTTTAAAAAGCATATGGTTTCCTAAGCCACCTTTAAAATGTATGAAAGATTTAAATGTAGATCATTGCGACAGATTTGACATAATATATCAAACAGGATGTGCTTTTTTGGAATGCTTCCTATAAGCAGAATGCAAACAGGTTATTTCTTGGTAGAAAAGTCTCTAGCAGTTCCCCGGAGCTCTACAGAAATGTGGACATTTTCGCAGAAGAATTGTGGTCTGTAAAATGTGTCTGAGACGCGACATCATCTGCCACAGTAACATACAGACCCTACTTGGAGAGAACCCAGAAGTTGTTTCTTGGAAATGAAAACCTTTTTAACGCGGGGCATGCAGTTTGATGGTTTTCGCTATGAATGTTCACACCCTTACAATCCTAGTTATCTCAAGAGCTCAAGATTAATCCTGTAAAATTGTGCCACAACAATATTCCCCCTCTTAAAACGCAGAAGCTCATATCTGAGGCGTGAGCCGCCGACTCTGTTTAAGAGTGGAGTTTGTGAAATAGCTCATCTGGCCGGCCCGCTGCGGTGGAGACAAATCGTCAAAGAATGTTTGACTTACGTAAGGGACGTCAAAGCTGTCCAAAGCCAATATAAGTTTTCCTCTGTGGACGTCCACCCCCACAAACACACCAGTGCTGCTAATTCAGTCTTGATAAGTTCAGCAGATGTTGATGCATCTCTTTTCTTGCAGCGTAGACAGTATTTTACCGTATGAAGACAATTTTATAAAAATTTTGCACAAGGTGTAAAAATGACTGGGTTATGAGCCAGAAGCTAAGTCAAGCACACACCCAGAACAAAAAAATATTTTCTTCACCCTCATTTCAAACCTGTAAGACTTTCGTTCTTCCACAGGACAAAAAAAGAAGATATTTTGAAGAATGTTGTTAGCTGGCACCCATTCACTTGCATTGGTTTTGTGTTCACACTGTAAAAAACGGATACGGAATACTTCATATTAATACAGTATATTCTGCCCCTATTTTTACAGATTTTTTAAGAAATCAGATTTTTTTATAGAAATGCCAACTTTCTTCAAAATATCTTCTTTTGTGTTGTGCGGGGTGAGTAAATGATGACAGACATCTCACTTTCGGGTGGACTTTAACTTTAAATGATGTTGTCCATTTTAATGAGAAATAGGATATTCTGAGATTTACTTGTCGTCCTGTGGTTGAAGAGAATGATCACGTTTAATATGGAGGAATTAGACTACGGTCCTGTCTGAGACCATAAGCTGAGAACCAGATCCATAATTATTTCTTCTTCGCCGTGACCTCATCAGATAAGAACCTCCGATCTTCATTCAAAACACTTTCTGGCTCATTGTCCGGCACAAATACAGAGTTCTGCTTTTAAGTGCAAATCACACGATGAAAAGAAACCAAACAATAGCGTGTTGCCGTACGTTTCCTCCCCCTTTTCTTTCTCTTTCCTCTGTCATTCGTCTCCAAATATGAGTCTCTGGTGAGCTGTGAGGCTTTGGAACATCTGGCCCTTCTGGAGAAAAGGTTCAGCACATGTGGAACCAAACACTCCTGGTACCATCAGTTTCACCGGTGGTACGAATGGTTCGTTCACTTTCTGATCCAAAACCAAACAAACCAAATAATAAAGAGAGTAATAAAATATTTGATTACATTTTTTTTTTCTAATAAGCATTAAATACTGCATATTTATTAGGGTTGACACATGATTAATCATGACTAATCGTTTGCTAAAAGTTTTTGTTTACATAAAATATGTGTGTGTACTGTAAATAATAATTATTAATATATAAATATATACATATACATGTATATATTTAAGAAATATATACACATGTATATAATTTATATTGTATATAAACAAAAATAATTAATATATACAAATATTATTTGTCTTAAAATTATAAATGGATGTGTGTGTATTTATATATACATTATTATATATGGTACACACACATATTTTATGTAAAGAAAAAGGTTTATTTTGCAAACGATAAGTCGTGATTAATTGTGTGACAGCCCTAATATTTATAAGATAATATATTCAGTGAAAATCTGCTATGGTTCAATAACAGAAAATACTCTTTTTTTTAGATATAGATTTTCTGAATACACGTCTGATATTTGGGTTTTTGAATAAATGTGGGTGTCAGTTCCTTTTGTAGACTAACCCACGTCTTTAGAAATCACTTCAGGTGTTTGTATGAACTTTGTGACTTCACCAAACTCACATTCTTTCTAAAGATGGTCTATTATCCTCGCTGCTTTCACGCTAAGTGTTTTCATACGCACTGATAACAGCATGCCACGGTACAAATGTACCGTTCAAAGGATCCGTAAAAGTAAAGCTGTAGATTTCAGCTTGTGCTACGACTGGCAAATGCAACGAATAATTTTTCTACTTTTCACAAAATTGGCGGTGACATAAGTGCAGATGGACACATCGACCGGTGCAGCGAGCAAGAATCAGACTCTGGAAAATGACACTTTGCCAAAAATGATAGGGATTAGTTGGATAGCACTAGAATGTATATCAAGATATATCAAAACCTCATATTTAACCATGACTCGGAAAAAAAGGTTAAAGGTCACATGCAAGTACCGCCATTAAGTCACGTAAGAAACTCAGCTGAAGTGATGCTCAGCGCAGCACACATCGCTTGAGGATGAATTTCTTTGGAGACCAGGACTGCCTGTGGGACTTTAACCGTTTGTTCCTTCAAAATGAGCCTCAATCTATCACCACGGAGTCATTTTAATACCTTCTGGAAGCTCATGGAAATAGAAAAACTCACTTGTCCAGCACAAAGTACAGGTCAAACCCTCCATAGCACGAGGAACCGGCCTCCCAGCGTTCATAGCTCTGTCCGACACAGACCCTCAGGACCATCAGTCCACACAACCACGTGAGCATCCTCAAACCTCTACGCCAACCGATGCGCATTGTTTTGTTTTTTTAAATGCAGTTGCAACTTTCTGCAAGTCAACAGCACTTCCAAACACAGTCGCGAAGAAAGACATCCAACTTCGGCGGAGATGATGTTCGTCAGCAGCCTCCTCACTCTCTGATCCATCCAGGCTGCACGAGGTCTGGCCTCAGAGGAGGGGAAGGCATGTCTGTGGCAGATTCCCAGAGCTGCAGTCGGATCCCAGGACTCGAGGAGCTCCAGTTAAAGTTGAATCTGGTGTTCAGTCACTCCCTCACAGAAGACACGCTCATTTAACTAATACAGCAACAGATGAATGTCAGGCGTGTGCTGGCCCTCGGTGTGTTGATGGTGTTTGAACCTTTAGAAAACACCTTCATGTGGTCTTTTTGTAAATGGGGCTTTACATTGAACAAGACGGGGGAGTGACATGGATTATTTTGGAATTACGTTCATTTTTTACATCTCTCTCTCTCTCCTGCGTCCCTTTGTTTCTCTCTCTCTCTCTCTCTCTCTCTCACACACACACACATATTTTTCTCCTCTACTGCCACGGTGTGGTAACATATCTAATTATTCTTGAGTCGACAAAGGTTGCATGAAAATATGTATAAAATAAAACCAAAACGTTTATTTTAATGCTTAAGAATTATATTTACAACTACTTTACTAACAGTCAATCATTTTACATTTTTCAGGGTGCATGTTTCTTGGGAACCACACACCAAAGACATTCGAAGTATGTACTTTACCAGTTAATCCATAGCATATATATAGTCTGTAACCTTTGACCTCCTGAGCTACAGGAACATCGACTTTGAAACACGCGGAGGAAAGTGAAGTACATTTTTTGCGCACAAGTACACTTTTGTCAAACGTAATGGTTCATAATATAAACTAATGCGTAATGTTAGGGGACATACAAGTGTCAAAAGCAACACGATGCAAAACCCGGTGACGTCACGCGCATGTAAACACGTGGCTCGCCATATATGGCAAACGGAGGAGCGCACTCACTGACGGACTCTAGTGGCGCGCGACAGGCGCAGCTGGCTGCTGTTTTGCGCTTTAATATGAATGTGAGGTGACAGCAGCGCATTACAGGACACAGCAGAGCAGAAGCATCTGAACATCAGAAGTGTGGATGTATTAAAACACTTGCGTTCAGGTGAGTTTTTCTTATAAACCTGTAGCTCTAAAGTTTTCATTTGTTTTTTTGTTGTGTCAGCCTATTGATATTCTCAACATCGACGCTTATGTGCGACAGTAACAATGTTTTGGATCCTTAATCAACGATTGTTTTATTTTACAATGGCACTATTTTACATTTAAGACAATCAATTTAACAGGTGTTTAATCTGTTTTGTGTTCCTTTTACTATCAGATAGTCTACAATTTAACTAGTTTTTGGCTTATAGAATACAGATTTTCATAATAAATATGGAAGTCTTTATTTTTTATAGGATTTTTGAAACACTTCACAATAAGGTCTTTTTAATTAACTTTCAAGTAACGAGCAACACAGTTTTACAGCATTTATTGAGCTTTGTGAATGTCAGTAAATATAAATTTGTTAGTTCTTGTTATTTAATTGTGCATTATCTAATGTTGGCAGATCCTCCTCTTATCTTAACATTTTTTTACATTTTTTAACTGTTGATAGATAAGTGTTCAACTCATAAATAAAGTAATACATTTTAATATTCGTTATGAATGCAAACAAATGAAACCTTACTGTACAGTGTGGCCTTTTATATAATTACTTTTAGATTGATATATTTCATGCACAATATTCAATCAATATGTAATCAATATTTAGGGTTCTTCCCTCTTTTCAAGTTGTAAAATGGACACAGTAACCATAAACCTGTCAACCACCAACCTCAGTTTGGACAACTGCACTCTCCTGCCGTATTACATCCACTCCACAGGCATGGCTGTGAGCTACATTCTCTCCTACTTGATTGTGCTTCTCCTGTGCATTGTCGGAAATGGGCTCGTCTGCCTGGTGGTCATCAGGAATCGCAACATGCGATCTGTAACGAACCTCTTCATCCTCAACCTGGCCATCAGTGACTTGCTGGTGGGCGTGTTCTGTGTGCCCACCACGCTGATTGACAGCCTCATCTCGGGTGAGTGGATGATAGTCAAAAGCATTGCAGTTGTCTTTATAAATATCCCTGTCGTCTGCATCACCTGTATAAACCTATTTATCAATATTGTCATCTTTTATAATCGTCATCAGACTCCTTGGTATCATCATCATTGCATTTATTTATTCATATCATCACTGTTTTCATCATATATTTTAGTCTCAATTTCATCTGATCTAAAGTTGACATTACTTTCGGTTTCAGAATTAACTAATATCTTTATTGCCTATGCATAAGCATATCCCAAGACTAAAATGAATGTTTGAACTGTCTGAAATGAAAATGACTTGCCCTGAAATATCTAAAAATATGTAAGTGCCATTGTTTTGTCTCTTGACTTAAAAGTCATAGTCCTGGCTTAAGCATTATGAAATGCAATTTTTTTATATCGTTTTGCTTCTTGTCCTTAAGGTTGGCCTTTCAGCCAAATGACCTGCACGATGAGTAACCTTGTCCAGGGAATGTCAGTGTCTGCCTCTGTCTTCACTCTGGTTGCCATAGCAATAGATAGGTACCAATCAGCCCTTATGGTACATTTGCATGAAAATTGTGTATGATGTGATGTGGTTTTACATATGAAAAGTGAAAAACACTGTCATCATTTACTCAAGATGTTCCAAGTGTGTATAAATGTCTTGTTTCTGATGAACAAGGAGAAAGATGTTTGGAAAAATGCTTATAAACAAACAGATCTCAACACCCATTGAGTCCCATAGTAGGAAAACAACAAAGGTAGGCAAAAGTGCCCAAGAACTGTTTGCTTTACTACATTCTTCAAAACGTCTTCTTTTGTGTTCAAGAAAAAATGAATAAATTTGTTCTACTTTGGGAATCAATGGGTGTTGAGATCTGTTTGGTTAAAAGCATTCTTCTCAAAATCTTTCTCCGTGTTAATCAGAAGACATTTATACACATTTGGAACAACTCGAAGGTGAGTAAATAATGACAGAATTTTCCTTTTTGGGTGAAGTACAGTCTCACTTTAAGGGCTAAAAATCATGTAAATACAGAGTGCCATCATTTCTTTGCTTTCATGACCAGAAACACACGCTGGTCCTTCTGTTCATCAAATGATGGAAAGAAGCCTATCTCAGAAAGCATACCTTGACCACTTTGATTCTCGTATGCTATTATCCATTAATGTACAGCAATTTGCTGTAATTGCGTGTTTTTTACCCTGTTTGAATGTATACAGCCTTAAGTGGAAAGACACAGCAATATTGAGTCAATATCCACAGGGAAGCATGTTGTTACTCAGATGCTGCTCTTTTACAGCTCTGAAGATCTGAAGAGTTTTTCAATTGTGTATCAAATAAGTCTTTCAAAGTTTCTTAGTATGTAGATGTAAAATGAATGTAGATTGCATTCTTGGCAAACCTGAGCTCAGTTTGTGACAGATCTCTTCTAAAACTCTGATGGAGATACTTCTGTATTTTTACAGGAATCACAGGAGATATCAGAGATTTGCTCTCTTTTTAATCTCATTGTGATTTACAGTATGCATAACAATGAAATGACATTTAATGCATAACAAAGCAGCATTTACAGCTTATCTCTCATCACAGGTTTACGGGCATCGTTTATCCTTTTCGCCATCGTCTTAGGCCAGTCTCCGCATTCTTCGCCATCGTCTTCATTTGGCTCCTCGCTTTTGCCATCATCATTCCTTCAGCCGCGACACTAACCGTCATACATGTGGATGACGTTTACATGGTCCAGGATAAGCGGATCTACCCACTGTCTGTGTGTTTCGAGGACTGGCCAAGAGCCGATATGAGACGAGTCTACACCACTGTCATGTTCATCCACGTGTACCTAGCACCGCTCGGTCTCATAAGTATCATGTACGGCTGCATCGCGGCCAAGCTCTCCAACAACCTGCGTGAGAATCGAGGTCGTTCCAGGAGAAAGATGAAGGTCGTAAAGATGCTCATCATGGTCGCCGTTCTCTTCATGGTGTCCTGGCTCCCACTCTGGACTTTAATGCTTCTGACAGATTATCAGGATCTGGACAGACAACAGATCGACTTCTTAAGTAGCTATCTTTTCCCTGTAGCACACTGGCTGGCGTTCTTCAACAGCGGCGTTAATCCGATCATCTACGGCTTCTTTAACGAGAACTTCCGCAGGGGCTTCCAGGCTGCCGTGGCCTGCGGTTCATGCAATTCTGTTGTTTCTGAAATGCTCCACACGCACTTCGCTCTCCCGCCTCCTAACAAGGTATCAGACAGGAGCAGAGGCGTCGCTAGCGTGCAGAAGGACCGCTGTTTCGCTGTGATGCCCAGAAGAGCCGCTCATGGCGTTCAAGGAATTCTCCTAGAGGACATGAATGGAATTACAACTGCTCACAAAGTACTAGGGGCTTGGATGGAATGAGCATTGAAAAATGCAAGAAAATCAGTGAAGCCTTGAACGATAAATGACTAAATGTAAATGATAGACCCTTAAGTTTGAGGTATAAGTTATAATTCATTTGGTTACAGATAAGATTTAGTATAACAATTCTGTGTGTCTAAGTGTCTATGAAAGTGCATCCAATAAGAATATGTTTTTTTTGGGGTTCATCAGAAAACAAGTGCCTTGTATACAGTGCATATGTGTAACACGAATGTTGTTTTTTACTAACACAAAACTGATTATTCTGAAGAAATGACTGAAACATTCATTGTCAGTTTTAACATACATTCTGAAGGATTTACAGTAAATTGATTATGGGTTCTTTCTTTTTCATCAGCTGTGGAAGATTTACACAGTGTTTCAAAATGGCAGTGTCCTCGCCTGGTACAGCATAAGAAAGCCACTGGAAACGGATTGACAATAAAAACCTGAATGTGAATATTTACTGTGAATATTTATAGCAGGGATTTTGTGTGACATGTAAGAGGCACAGAACATATTGTCACGTGTTGTGGCTCATGATGTGTTGTTTCAGGCCAGTCAGAGCTTGTGCTGCTGTAAGCTTCAAGTGTTATTGGCTTTAAATCTTTTTACTGTTGTGTTTTTCTAAATAATGTTTTCAGATGGAAAGTTAATATTTATTTACTTATAAAACGTATATAAATGTTTTATTTTATAGGCTATATGTAATATATTTGTTCTGTGTTTCCCAAATAATGTTTTCATACGAAAATGTAAATACAACGTATTCATTTATTTAATGAATGTGTATAAATGTTTTATTTTGTTATTTATTTCAAACTTTACGTTATATATTTGTTCTGAGTTTTCCCAAATAATGTTTTCATACGGAAATGTAAATACAACATATTTATTTATTTAATGAATGTGTATAAATGTTTTATTTTATTTTGTTATTGATTTCAAACTTTACATTATATATTTGTTCTGAGTTTTCCCAAATAATGTTTTCATACAGAAATGTAAACACAACGTATTTATTTATTTACTGAATGTGTTTTCTTTTCTTTTGTATTTTATTCCAATCGATATGTTATATATTTGAAGAGTTTTTTTATCAAAACGTTTTTTTACTTAATTCACAACAGTAAGCCCTTGAAAATGATAAATTCAGTCATGTTTTAAACAGAGATGGCGATTGATTGGTAATGTCTACTCAAAAAACTACTACAATTTGATTAAAAAATAAGTGGGTTTCTGAAAGGTTTGAAATTAGTATAATAACAAGTATAATAAATAAACAAAAAAAATTGTTTGACGGCTAGACCCCAATCTCGATGAAGCGTAAAAAAAGTCGCGCGTTATATCGCGAGAGTAGTCTTTTCCTGTATGTTTTCAAACGCTCTCGCGATACTTTACGGTGTACCCTGGGCAGCACCTCAAGTTGATCGCACTTTTCACCTGAACGTTCAAACCGATTCAAACGCAAATCGTGTTTCTCGGTTGTCTGAACGGCTTAAAGCGGATCACAGCCCCGATGCTGCAGCGGTTTACGAACCGGACATGTGATTCCCAGGACACCGATTTCAGTCAGGTAACGTCAGCCTGACGCTGTCACTTCGAAAATATTTATGAATAATTATGAGAAAATATAAGATCTCACAACCCTGAGTGAAAAAAACGTAAAAGTAATTCGCTGAAGCCCGTCGAATTGTCTCTCGCGCACATGATCGCGTTTCTGTCAGAGCCCGGACACGCACGCGCACGCACGCGCACGCAGGCACAGAGGGGCTCAGAGCGCTATGAGTGCACTGACCTCCGATCTGTGATGTTTGCAAGCTTGATGCTGGCCCGGGGCCCGGCTATGTTAGCGAATCACTGGACTAGAATAAAGACATTGAAGAGAGCAAAGCCTCGCTTCTCTAAACCCGCCTTCCCGTTAGCTCCCATTTTCCCAACTCCTTCCAAAATCCCATCACAGCCTCTCCGCCGGCTCAACAGGCGCACTCGTTCCCGTCATGAAATCCCTGTGGACGTGCTCGCTTGTCTTCAGTCTTTTATTAACGATCGAAGTGGACGTGAACGCGCAGTATCACACAGGTCCGGCAGAAGGTGATGCGGTCGACTACAAGGACCCCTGCAAAGCCGGTAATGTGCAACACGCAACTTGTATCGATGTCTTCATTGGTCGAGAAGAATGTGGGGTTTTGTTCTTGTTTTGTTTATGGCTTGTCCTTTGCATTGTGTTTGTTTTGTTTTGTGTTGCCGTGCTGTTTGCATTGTGTTGTAGAGTGCGGTTTGTTGGTTTGGCTGTGTTCTGCATGACAGCATGAGAACCGGGTGGATGAGATTTCGAGGGGGTCCAGACGCCAGCATCCTCAGGCAGTGCAAAGCTTACAGCAACCTACGGAGCTCGAAACGCCCTTGGAAGTTATCTAACCAAGTTTTGATGGCCTGAACTAGTTTAAACTGATGTCCTGCGCGCACAAAGCTCCTATTCAGTGGGCAAATCTTTGTGACGGCGATAGACAGCTGGCCACTGAATAGGGAGTCGAATAATTGTCTGGGCTCTTCTAGTCGAATTTAATATCTATTGTTTAAATGTCGCCCCGGTCATGCCGTGTCGCGCAAACCCCAACAAAATGCATTTTAATGCCTTCACCAGCTTAATATCAACCCTGGGTGTTACTTAACCGCTGCGTGTTAGTTTTATTTTGTGGAAAGAAGCCCTTTTGTTTTTAATCATTCAAACAGGTTCTTTGCCTGCTGAGACTTGGGTGACCCTATCTGAATTTCCAACCACACTGTGAACTCTTCCACTCGACTATGTAGCGTTTGACGGCCTTTACGCAAAAACATGTCAGGCGTTTAAAGCTGAATTTAGTTCATGATGTTTTACCAAATGTGTTTTTTTCGAGTAGGGCAGTCACTCCTCTTACAATTTTTCATTATCCTCCCAGCATGCTGTGGACGTCGTGTCATTAAAACCCATCCGTCTTAACAAGAATGTCATGTGGCCCGAGCACATCGAGAGAGTTAGTTTCATCATTGTTATGCGCAGTACTGAAATAGCAGATGAATAAGAATGTCATACTCAGTGATGAGATTTAGTGGCGGAAACACAACAACATGTTGTAAATATCAAGCCATTTTATTTGCAGAAATTTCAGGCAGGAATGGTTTCGATGGAGGATGAAAATGTCTTAATAATAAATGAAAGTAAGGGCACAGCGAAACATGCCTGCGTTTTGTTAAAAAGTCGGAGGGGTTTAAAGGAATAGTTCACTCGAATATAAGACATTTGCTCATAATTTACGACTGTCCCATATACTCTTTGTTGCCATGGAATCAATGATGGAGGTGCTTTTGCCATGTTCACCCCATATAAGAAGATAACACGACTGCATTTTAATATCAAATGTTTGGTTTATGTTAAAGGAAGGCGTTATCTGGTATAAATGAGTTTGAGTAAATTGCGACAGAATTTTCATCTGTTGGTGAACTATTCCTTTAAGAAACAAAAATCTTTCAGAGTAAATGTGGCAGGTCCCTGGGGTGGTATGTTACCCAACCGTGTTACCCTTCTCTCACTGTAGCTTTTAAAGCCCATAATGGATCTAACAGGGTTGTTTAACACTTGGTTTGAAATGTGTTTGTGTGCATTTGAACGAGACCAGATGGAGTTTCATCCAGATACATGTTATTTAGATTCAGACAATACAGGATTCAGGAGGTTACAATACACGCGGTGGTTTTACATCAGAAGAGTTAGCACCATTATGAAAGCGTATATATTTTTATTAAACATTTTAAACATATCGTCACCTTCGAATTTTATGGTTCTGTCTGTGAGTCCCTAAATGTATTCTAAACATACAATATCAACATTTTCTGACGTTGGAAAATGGGGATTTTTGGAACAGGTCAAACGCAGATAGAACCTTCTGATTCTGAAAATCACTTTCGATTTAGAATTATAAGGTTCTAGCAAAACATTAATTCAAGCAAAACAAGCAATTTACTTTTGTTAATACATGAAATAAGCATTATAATGAGTTGACATACACAATAAGTTATATTTACATGCTTTCACGACATGTATATGATATTTTAGGAAGCATGACTTTTTGTTCAAGTTAAGCATAAAAGGCAGTACTAAATGTTTGATCTTTAGTTCAGATGTTCATTTTAGTTAGGTATATGATGGGTATTTCAACACATTATTGCAGAAATCATTAAGTTTCCGTTGGTTTCGACAGAAAGCATCTACTGTGATCCGACTTTATTCCAGTTAAAATTTCTAGAGATGAGTATGGCCGACAAAACATGATCATGGTTATTATTGTAATTGAGACTGTTGACATGGTCTTCTTTAGTGCTTAAGGCTTTTGCACATTGAGTCTGAAATTTCCGCTCTATAAAAGAAAATACGACCTCACGTTGTGTAAATCACATTTACACATTGCCTCCGATATTTGCCTCCGTCATAAAAAAATTGGACTGTTCGATTTTCTGCGTTTTTCACATCTGTAGCAAGCATTTTGAGAGGCGTTTTGAAAACGTGGAGACACCGTACAAACACGAAAAAACGCATATGAAAATTTCAGACTGTATGTGCAAAAACCTTTAATATTTTCAAATGTAAGGCATTAATGGCGTTATGAGGATTCATGTAAACACAGGAATTAGGAAGCTAGCGCTGCTGGCTAGTGTTGTGTCCAACTAAACCTAAAACAAAACAAAAAATAATGTCGTTTGAGCAGCTCTGCTTGAGGTTTCTTTTAAACATTGTGTTGTTTCCTCAGATATAGTCTGGTCACATGATATAGAGACAGCTGATCCTGATTGTGTGCATTCAAAGTGCTGATTGGCTTGCAGATAGAACCTTAAAGAACCAAATTATAATACAATTGTGTAGATAGAACCGTTTGTTTTCTTTAAAAAAGTCCTAAAATGTAAAAATAAAAAACATAATGTCAAGTTTTCACAGAATCAGAATATGTGAATAACAAAATGTTGACAAAAATGTCAGATAGAAGCTTATAATTCTAAAACGACGATATGAGTTTGTTACACTGATTGTATGTTTGTAGAACAGATCCTGTGGAGGCACATCAATGTAATAATAAACCGTAGATGCGACTGCACTTTCGATGTTTATTGTGGCTATTTTTTCCACTGTCAGTTTTTTAGCAAAACAGCTTGGAAGATGAAGAGGTTGACATGTTAATTTTCTGTCAAGTCTGTTAGTTTGCAAATTGTTATGTGGAGATAGATATGCTGTGATTGATTTCTTTCTTTGTCTAAGATTAAGGGCAAAAAAGTAATTGACAGGAAGGTGCGAGTGTTTGACGAAAACCATAATTATGGGAATACTTGCTCAGACATGCAAAGCTTTTTTTTGTTTGGCATATGTTTCAGGCTTAATAAAGTCTCCTGCCAGGTGGAGAACATGAGGATATAACTGTTCCACGCTATCAAAAAGTCAACAAACCAATTAAATATGCCATCAAGTCACAATTTTTAGTTTAATGTTTATATAGCTGTGTGGCTGCCAGCACCTGCAGATGAGATCATTTCTTATTTGTTAGCAATTTACTTCATTAAAGTGTGTGAGAATGCTCTACATGGTTTATTGACGTGTTGATCTTTGGATTTTCATCTTGTGATTCATCCAAATAATGATTTACCTTATATACAGTTATGCAAAGATATCCAGGCTGTTCTCCGTTGAATGACCAACATACATTTAAATCATTTAAAGTTCCAGTATGCAAAGCTTTATGTTCTTATACATTTAAAGCATTTAAAAACATGTTTTTGAAAAAACACAGAATTTGAGTTGTATGGCATCGAGGGGTTATTCAGAACTTAGTTTCAGGCATTCGGTTTTGGAATGGTCTTGTTTTATGTTTCAGGGCCTGAAATTTATTTCTGAAATGAATTTGGGGGATTCTACCCATAGATGATTGGTTAGTATGGCAAGACGATTAATAACTTTGGGGGAGAAAGATTTAGAAACATAAAAATTAGTGCTGAGCAAGGATTACATTTTTATAATCAACTCCGCTGTCTGAAAGAGATTGAAATGAAATGTCGATGTACAGTAAGAGTTCGTTACCTTTCTCCGCTCAGTTCTGGGGTTCATGTGCGCACTTCAGCAGTCAGGCCAACCCCAAATTCTCTCATTGGTTGAGACGCGTGATTGAAGCCCATCCCAAGACTGTACCAACATCCTACCCCTCCTTTGACCAATGATGTGCCTGTATGTTTCTTGGCCAGTGAGCTACGGACTTAAAAGCAACCTTAATAAAATAATAGTCTACTTTAGATAACGTTAATGCACGATAAAATAATCGTCAGCGTTAATTAATTAATGCGTTGATGCGATAATAACGGGTTATCTTGTCCAGCCCTAGTAAAATACTCACAAACTTATGAGGAATAGTCCCATATGAACTCTACAGTAAGCAAACCATATCCTCGACTTCTTGTTTCCCAGCATGTTGTGATGCAAAATCATTTATATAAATGTATCATTATTAACAACTAAAATCCATTTCTTGAGATTTACTGTCTGCTACATAAAATAATCCAGCATAATGTAAAAAACACATTCTGTGAAAATATAACCTTGATCTCTTTAAATTCGAATGCCTTGGCCTTCTTGAGCAAGGTAAATAAGTTTGATGACGACAGGCACCGGTCATGAAATGATGCACTGTAACTGTGTGTTCCCACCAAACGCAAATGAAGCACTAAGCGCGAGTGATTTACATGTTAAGTCAATGCAAAGACGCGACAGGACATCCTTCGCACCGCCAATGATGCAATTCGCGTGAATTGAGCGTTTTGAGCCAGTTAGCCCTGGGTCACCGTTTTACAGGCGAAGCTGAACTTGCTAAAGACCTTTAAAATAAAGCCACGCCACCTGTGCTTTATTATTAATGTCTTAGACACACATCATATTTGTAATTAGACAGACCCTTGGGCAAAGGCAACCCAGTCTGGATGTTGGTTCTAGTTTGTGGATATTTTCAGCATCTCCTGCCAGGCTTAAAAGTCTATTAAAACTCTGAGCTGGAAACATAAAGATTGCAGGTGTGACCCCAGAGAGTTACTTGAGTGTCTCTGCTGGCCTTGTGCCATTGTGCCTCTGACCCCTGATTCTGGTTCTTGGTCCCCTGCGGGTCCCCATGCACTCAATTACAGAGAACTTTGTATCGAGGTGAATGCTTCTCATTATGGCAAGATATTTTCCCCGCCAGTCTCGAGGGAAAATAAATAAAATGTGTTTTAGAACGGACCCTTGTTAATGTTTAAGAGTTTGTAAATCTCTGTTTTAGCTGCCTATCTGGGGGACATAGCTCTGGATGAGGAGGACTTGCGTTTGCTGAAGTTGAACTATATCATTGCTGCAGTGAATGCCTCTTCCAACCTCTCTATATCTAAATCAGGTCAGTATGATCATTAACATGCTTCTATAGCATGCAGTCATACTATCTAATGTTCAATCACAATCTTATACAAACCATTTTAAATGCATGTGTTGTCTAAAGTATGGTCTTTGCCGTAGCTAACAGATCCTCAGCCAGTGGCAATGCAGAGGGCGACCCGGTTTTGATCCGTCGAATTCTCCTACGCAGAAGAAGAGCGGCCACCGCCAGACCTGAACGAGTTTGGCCGGATGGCATCATCCCGTATATCATCAGTGGCAACTTTAGTGGTAAGATGCCACTTTTGATTTTGGATTAGGTTGTTATTTTAATTGTATTTTTATTATGCTGCAATTCATTACACTTTTGGGCTTATAATAAACAAAAATTTGTTCAAATTGTTTCTGTATAAAACAGTCTTCTTGGCCTGACCGTTTTAAAAACAGCAGATAGAGGATAAAAAGAGAACAAGAAAATGCAATAATTTTGTGCTCTGTATATACAGTTTTTTATTATTATATGATATAATATTAATTGTCATTATATGAATTAACTACATTTAGAAGTTAAGAAATATTAATTTAATCTTCAGTATCACTGTATCGGTGACATTTTTTTTGTATCTGTGCATCTGATTTATGAGTTTAAGTGTTGGGTATGATTTTTTTGGAAATATAAGTTTCAATTATTATATATTATTCTCTATATTATGTTGTTTTAAAAATTACTTCATAGTGAATATTATCTTTTTTTTGTGTGTATTAAACAGCATTGTTCAATGATATTGTTTCGCAACGATTCGGCGCCAATAACCTAAACAAATTCCAACTCGAAGCTTAACGCTTAACCCTAAATAGTTTAATTTTGCAGCCGACTAGTTTAGATACAATTTCCATCTGACCTTGATGACTCCGGGACAAGTCTTTAACCATTTAAACCCAAACCCCTGTAGGCAGCCAGCGAGCGGTTTTCAAGCAAGCCATGCGTCACTGGGAGAAGTATACCTGCGTGACCTTTGTGGAGAGAAGCACAGAGGAGAGCTACATCGTCTTTACCATCCGGCCATGTGGGTAAGTTCACCTGCCGGTCTCTATAGACGATAACTCACCGTGAGCCGTCCTCCATATGAATGATTTCAGTTTTCCCCTCAGTTTCATAAGGGACAGCAGATCTCTCCCTGAATTTAAAACTCTCCAGAGATTTTTTTCAGCACTTTCTGTTTTCCTCCCTTTCTATAGGCTCCAACTGCACAAACACAGCTAGTTTTCTTTGAGAACAAAGCTGCTCCCAGCAGGTAGCGTCGCTGCGTGGAGGTTGTTTGTGACTGTTGTGCTGATTACTAACATTAGCGTTAAAGTAACAGTTCACTACAAACTGAAAATTTGGGTGGTCAAATGGAAAAAAACAGACAAAGTCTTCGTTGAGGTCTTCAAGTGAACCGATCGCCACAACACCACAGTTCCAAAAGCAGAAGGCCATGTGCCCATGTGACAAAAACATCATAGAGCCCTATTTTCTGTGTGAAAGCTTGACCTTAGGGTCTGATTGACCATTGAGCTCACCGCATTCTTTGTGTGACATGAACACAGCGTTGTCGAACTTTGATAAATCGTGCGTTGAATTAGTTTGAATGGCCGAAGAAAGTAATGCTCATGTTGCTTGTCAAAGATGGTGATCATTCAAGCTTATTTTAGTTTAGCTAAAACTTTAAAAATCTAAAAATAAAAGATAATTAAAGATATTTATACAACCAAGTAAAACTTAAATCAAACCCATAATAACTTTGTGCTCATTCCCGGTGTGTAGTAGAATGTCTGATGCTAGTTATTTAAATAAAAATGTTTCTTAACAACCAGTATATCTTCTGAATGATCAAGGAAGCCAGGATAAAAATCTGTTTAATAGTTTAAAATAGAAAACCTACAGCAGTCGCCTTCTGATAATCAAGGCATATATTTTTAATCGTAATATTTTGTGTAAGTTTTTTGTTTTAATATTTATTCTTTCCGTGTTGACTCAATTTCTGCATTACAGTATCAAATGTTATGGTTTGTGAAACCCTCAGATGATGTTTTGGTCTCAAATTTACAAAATCTGTTTACTTGCCTCTGACTGAAGTAGCAGAGAACACTTGACACTGTTTGTCTGCAACAAGGCACAAACTAAAACCCCAAACATCAGATAAAGCTCATGTTAAAGGCTTGAAATGTTTGTTTGTCCAAGAATGTTTTGTAATCCCAGTTTTGCTCTTTTTGAAGGTGTTGTTCATTTGTAGGGAGGAGAGGAGGAGGACCACAGGCCATCTCCATCGGGAAGAATTGTGACAAGTTTGGCATCGTGGTGCATGAACTTGGACACGTCATCGGCTTCTGGCATGAGCACACGCGACCTGACCGGGACAATCATGTTGATATATTTCGAGAAAACATCCAGCCGGGTACAGTAACTCTCTCTCGGATGAACTGCAGCTCGGAATGACTTCCCATTTAATAATTTTTTTGCAGGAATTTTAACTTTGACACTGAATAGTGCTTTAAATATCCTCACAATTCTCAGTGGAAAATGTGATGAGGTCTGTTACTAGTTTTCTGTGTTTTACAGGTCAGGAGTACAACTTCATAAAGATGGAGTCTGATGATGTAGATTCCCTGGGCGAGGGATATGACTTTGATAGCATCATGCATTACGCCAGAAACACCTTTTCAAGGTTTGCAGTCGTAAACTTTTACTGTTTTTTTTGTGGTTATTAATGTTCCTAGATTGGTAATTTGCGCAGCCGTCATTCATATTCGGGATTATGATGATTGTGAATAAGAATTTACATACTATTTACGAATGATTGGAATTCGTTAACATACACACATTTGACTGTCAAATCTGACGTTTGCGAAGTATTTGTAAATCGGGAGGATAGTTTTCCAGAAGCTGTATGTACTCATATATTTAGGAATGTTTCATGAATGAGGCTCAATGTGTGTGGTGATGTCTGTACTGTACAGTGTCTGACTTTCAAATGTTAAATGTAGAAGAAGAATCTGAAGACTTGTTATGTTCACACACTGCTGACTAACCTGCTGTTTGTGGCTTGAGAGTGGACATGCAGCCAGATGCTTTGAGGGTCCCGTTGTTTCATCACAAGTACAAGCAGGAAGGAATCCAGACACTGAGCCAAAGTTTAAGAGCAGCTAGATGTTTTTTTAGCTAGGGTGCACTCTGGTCTGTTGTTTTATTGGGTCTCCCATAGTTGCCCTTAAAAGCTTTGGAGTTGATGGATGTGGTTGTTTGCTGATTATGTTAATGGAGTCATATTGTGATCATTACACAGTGAGTGTTGTTTCGCCCGATTTTTTTACAGTTCTTGTACAATTCTGTGGTAGTAATTAATGTGGCAATATTTATTTTCATGTAGCCTCATTGTTTTAGTGTTCATTCAGCTCTAGTAAATTGTCGGCTTATCATTAATTTCATCAAAAAACTGTATAAATCTTCACATATTAAAAAAATATTTTCCAATTGTCACTATCAGAACATTCTAGAAATGTCTGTAGCACAGGGAAGATGGGATGAAACAATGATGGGTGACTACGTCTAAACTTGGTTTGTGAGGACAGTATAGGGAAAAAAGACAAAAACGATCCCTTCTGAATTCTTGGACGACTCATTTAACTGTTATGTTAAACTGTTGTTTTGAGCTCCGTGTTATGCCATTACCTTGAAGTTTCCACATTCCAGTAATAATACCGCAATGTAATTTCTCAGTTTTTCGCATCCATAGCAAGCATTTTGAGAGGCATTTGACAATTTAGAGACACTGTACAAAAAACGTAAAAAATACATACGAAAATTGACCTTTTGTGTTATGAAGTCATTGTTCCTATTGCCAGATTAAAAACTAGGGTCATTTATCTGGGAACTGTAATAAAAAAACACAAACCAAAAAAGTATAATGACATTCAATGTGTGAAGTGGTATTTTTAATTCCACTGTAAACTGGTTTGTAAATCTGAATGGTTCATTATCAAATCCAAAGTTTTTTAGATATGCTTTTTCAGTGATTAGAAAAAACATCATAGAATTGAGAAATTCATTGGTTAAAGCTTCGTGGGAACCTTGTATATTTATGTTTCAGAAAGTTCTCAAGCGTCGCGACTAGCTAGTATCTTTTTCTTCCTGCGTAAGTATTTGGTGGGTGGCTGGTTATGGATTTACATGAAATTATCAATTCCAGGTCTGGTTTAGCTGGACTTAGATGAAATAGATTTTCCTGAATGACAGGTAGTGGATGTGATGAAGTGTGAGAGTATTCTCCAGTGCTTGTGGTTTGAAGTGTGGGAAAATGAAAAGATCACATTATCAGAGGTATATATGGTGTTTTAAAAAGTGCCCCCTCTTCGACCGGCCCCACGTCCAGAAATATTCACATTGTACGTTTTTTAGCTTCGGCACTGTACAGTCTGGGAATCCTGGAGTCGGGCCAAAACAAATAAAGGCCTTCCAGGCTTTTTGCCCTGGACAATCGTTGTGCCGGAGAGCCGTTGTTCTCTGGCATGCGAGGGTGGGCTCCAGGGAGCCTAATGTCGACGCTTAAAGGGACAGTTCACCCGAAAATGAAAATTGTGTCATTAATTCACCTTCAAGAATGTTTTATTGAATGACAGAGCAAAGAAAGTCATGCAGGTTTGTATAGACGTGAGGATGAGTCAGTGATCTCTTTAAAATCTGCTCAGACTTCTTTGCTGCCCATTGTGGGTGCTGTTGTCAAGGGAACTGCATATTTGTGATGAGAGAGTTTGAGAAAGAGACAGTATATAGTTGACTGATGTCAATCAAACAACAGACATCAACAGCTGCAATGGAAGACGATTTGTGTCATGTCAGTTCTACAGTCTTGTCCCTTCTCTCAGATCTTCAAAAAGGCTTTCAAGATGTGAAAACCTCTTACTTTTGTGTCTCAAAAACTAGGGGCGTCTATCTTGATACCATGCTGCCAAAGTATGATGTTGATGGAGCCCGTCCACCCATCGGACAGCGCACCAGATTGAGCAAAGGGGATATCGCTCAAGCACGAAAACTTTACAAGTGTCCCAGTAAGTGGCCCTTCACATCCCGAGCACATCTGCGGCGTAGCAGCCACTGTTGTTTTGGATTTGGATTTCCTCCAACGGTGGGGAAACTAAATGACACATCCGTAATGCCATAATGGTTCTCCTGTGAAAGCGAGCGGTTGTTTTTGCAATCATCTCCTTAAATCTCAGCGCAGAATGATTTCCCTCTCTCGAACAAAGCTCATGCCTCGAAACTACAGTAGCCTAGACATCTGCAGAACTGCTACTGTTTTCCATTCAGAGAGTCCGGTTTCCAGGTCAGGCATCTGTGTGTTTGTCTGAATGTGGCTTCGCTCTGGTTTGTTCACAGGATGTGGAGAGAGCCTTCAGGACAGCACTGGAAACTTCTCCTCCCCTGGGTTCCCGAACGGATACGCTGCATACAGTAACTGCATATGGAGGATATCGGTCACGCCCGGTGAGAAGGTATAAAACACACACATTATAGAGGTTTAATCACACCTGTTGACTAGGACGACAATATGTTGTCCGGACAGTTAAGAGTGAAGTTTATATCTGAATGAGAGCACATTTGTGTAATATTTTCAGGCCATTTGTCATAGATTTTTTTTAGTTATTATTATTTCATCTCATTGTGCCTAAAACGGCGTTCGTTTTCTAAAACACTGATCATGAAACTTGTTCCATGGAAAGTGCGAGCTGTGTCTTGTTCTGATATTATTCAGGTTATTAATTATGTGTTGCGATTTGTGAAACTAATAATAATAAGAATCATTTCTTTACTACTACTGCTTCTTCTTTTATTATAATTATTTATAAAAAAAAAAAAATCATTATTATTATTAATAAAAATTATTTCACATAAGAGGCTATTATATTACACTTATTTTCAAATAGGAAGTTAAACTTGTTTTCATTTAGTGACCTAGAATGATTTCTGCTTATAACTGTATCGTTTCAATTATTAATTTGTTTCTATTTCTTTTATTGGTTAGATCATTCTTAATTTTACTTCAATGGATCTATACAGAAGTCACTTGTGCTGGTACGACCATGTGGAGATCCGTGACGGATATTGGAGAAATGCACCTTTGATAGGTTCTCACTTTGATCAAATCTTGATTTGTCTGCATTTTGCATGGTTGTATTTTCGATTTCACCCACATGGCTCAATCAATTTTATTGACATTTTCTTGTATAAGTAATCACTTTTCTTTACTTGGGCTGCAATATACAGATGAAAAATGTGTCATAGCTTGGTACATAAGTCAATATGTTGATGCTTTTTAACTTTGTGGAATCAATATTACCATACAAACCGAAAATGATGTAACCAACATACATGTTTCAATAATGTTTCAT
Organism: Triplophysa bombifrons; assembly: GCA_029783895.1. Lineage (NCBI taxonomy): Eukaryota > Metazoa > Chordata > Actinopteri > Cypriniformes > Nemacheilidae > Triplophysa > Triplophysa bombifrons. Next base: position 18,250,894 of record CM056471.1, read on the forward strand.
ATGTACATTATCTACATGATTTAAAACTGACTGTTACTTTTTGAAGTATTAATATAATTTAGGTATTGCAAACTATTATGATACGTACATTTTGTTCATTTTTCAATGTATTGTGCAGCTCTGCTTTTGACTATTTTGGATGAAAGTTTATGGCAATTACTAAACAATCGAATATTCTAATAACACAGTAAGTTCTGACATAATGTTGATAGTATTTTTGCGATAGGTCGCTTTTGTGGAGATCAGCTACCAGAGGTCATCGGCTCCACAGAGAGCCGTCTGTGGATTGAGTTTCGTAGCAGCAGTAATTGGGTGGGAAAGGGGTTCTCTGCCGTCTATGAAGGTACCGCCAATCCTGATTCTGTTCTTAGCTAAAGCGTTTCTTCACACCTTCCATAAGTTCATAGTTTGCTCGCTACGTGAGGTCTGAACTGACGTTTGCCATGTTCTTTTGAAACTTTCAGCTATCTGTGGAGGAGAGGTGGAAAGAGACAGTGGACAGATCGAGTCGCCCAATTACCCTGACGACTATCGGCCCAATAAAGTATGCGTGTGGAAGATCATTGTGCCCCAGGGCTTTCACGTGGGCCTCGGCTTCCAGTCATTTGAGGTGATGTTCATTCTTAATGAATCTAATGCAATGTATTATTCCATGACAAACCCAGGTCTCAAACACCTCCTGACCGTCTGATGCATTTTGCACACAATTGCAAAAACAGAGCTGCAAGCTGACAGCTGATTGGCTGGTATGCCAATCTGAGTCATGGAGCAAAGGTTTTATTCGGTTCATTGGGAAACAAAACTCAAGGTTGAATTGAGTTGCATTTAAAGTTGTTGAACATGGTGACGTTGGTAAACGTAATTCCAAAGTTGAGTAAGACGCATTTAAAGCAAGTAAATACTGTATTTCTGAGTATATTCAATTGGTTTTTTTCCACATATTAAAATATATGAAATGCCCAAAAAAGTAATTTCTTGAGCAAGTGGATAAAAATCTGTTGACAACTGTCATGATAAGCTTATAATAATGATTTATAAATTGTGCCGGTGGGTGAGATTTCTTGAAGCGTGTTAGATTGATCTCTGTTGACCATCTTCAACCCATGTGATGATCAGTAAAGCAATCTGCAACTGTATGTTTCAAACAGAAACAAGGGTCAAAGGTAATGGATTGTGGCTCTAAAGTGAAGCATAAATCTATAAAGTGTTTTACTTACTCAGCTTATTTTCTCTAAAATGACTTCCCATCGCCCCTGACAGAATCGGTTCTTTGAGCTTTGTGCTTTTATTCTCAGATTGAGAAACACGATAACTGCGCCTACGACTACCTGGATGTGAGAGACGGGGATTCTGAGAGCAGTCCTCTCCTGGGCCGCTTCTGTGGATACGAAAAGCCAGGCGACATCAAGAGCAGCTCCAACCAGCTGTGGATCAAGTTCGTGTCTGACGGTTCTGTAAATAAAGCTGGATTCTCAGCCAACTTCTTCAAAGGTGATGCTTACTTTGACACTTTTGACTGTTTATAGTCCAATGGAGTGATAGCAGAGCATCAACTCTTTCACGTTCCTATCCCGCTCCAGAGATCGATGAATGCTCCCGGCCTGATAACGGGTTTTGCGAGCAGCGCTGCGTCAACACCCTGGGCAGCTTCTACTGTGCCTGTGAACCCGGCTTTGAGCTCTCGCCCGATCGCCGCAGCTGTACAGGTGAGTGAAATACTTTCACATGCACACACGCACGACACGATGACCCCTATAACACGTGCGGACATTTAGTCGTGTATTTTATAGGGCAAGTTTTCAGAAAACTAGAATGCTGCTTTAGAGAAAAGGATCTGACAGATGCATAAAAAGGAAGGACCTGGAAAATATCTAAAGAAGCCAAAGGACCCTTGACACCACACGTCACCAATCAAGGACACGGAGGAACACCGGTCCCAATTATATTCTAGTTAAAAGGCTGTTGTTGCTGATTAATTCACTTCTCTCCAATCAGGGTTTGAGGGTTTTTTGATTGGTGACTCGTCATATCTGTTTCTAAGCTTTTGATTACAGTCATTGTTGTTGTAATTGTGCAGGGAGATTACAGGATGTCTTGATGAAATGACCTCACTCTTTGGCAGGCACCTAAATGTCAATAAGGGACACTAATGTCGCGAATTAGGTTTGTTGTGTGTTATCTGGGCAATTGAGCTAAAAATTAAGATGTTTGTTGTGTTACATTACAGCACTAGTACAGTTAAATCCACATTATAAAATCTCGATTGAAAATTGTGCAGAATCAAAATGGCACCAAATGCGTTACAATGGCTCTTTCATCTGACCCCAGCAGCTGCCTGCGGTGGATTCATGACCAACCTCAACGGCTCCTTCACAAGTCCAGGATGGCCGCAGGAATACCCACCCAACAAGAACTGCATGTGGCAGCTCATTGCACCATCGCAGTACCGCATCACGCTGCTTCTCGAAGCCTTTGAGATCGAAGGCAATGATGTGAGTTGGAGATATGGGCTTCTCTGTTGTCTGACGTGAACCAAGGTTGCCATCGCCATGTGTTGTGAGAGTCTGAAGAAAGAAAACAGATTTTGGAAATGTTTTATGTGAGGCAGATTCAAGGTGATCTGTATAAAAAACAGTTCTATTATAGTTACAGAGTTTTCCTGTCCTTAAAGTCCCAGTGAAATTAAAAAGACATTTCTTATTTCTTCATGAAATAGTGCAGTGTTTATAGTAAATGGCTTATCAATGTGGTTCATTATCTTTTTCAAATTTGTGTGCCATTATAATCTACAGTTGAAATCTGAAAATGCACTTCCGCCCTTAAATGACAATCCATCTGAAATGATGTAACTAGACAGCTTGGGCGGAGCATCCGTTAACTCCTCCCCTTCAGTTGTCAGTCTGTTGCCAGTTTCATTTCATAATGCAACAGCTGTTTTAACACATCCAATCAATATGCAGTGAAAAACGTAAGCCACGCCCACATATTTTCACACATTCGGAAACGTGTCAGAATACGGAAGTAGAAACGATCGCAACTTCTAGTTCATGGGGACTTTAAGGTCTGTGGCTTTTCAAATGGCATGTTAAATATGATCATCATGTGTCTTTAAACTCTAGTTTAAAAGAGGCACCAAAAAAAGGAACAACAATACGATAATGCTTTTTTTACGGTGTTTATTCATAGTTTTCCTTTCTGTTCTAAGGTTTGTAAGTATGATTATGTTGAGGTGCGAAGCGGTCTGTCCACCGACTCAAAGCTTCATGGGAAATTCTGTGGCACAGAGAAACCAGAGGCCATCACGTCGCAGGCCAACAGCATGTGTGTGGAATTCAAATCGGACAACACCGTTTCCAAGAGAGGCTTCAAAGCTCACTTCTTCTCTGGTGAGCCTCGAAACAACCTGAATCAGATTATGAACAGATTGTATGTTTGGTTCTGAAAGCATTACAAGCTGAACTTAAAGTTTACAACAACCGCTTTGAAGGACAGCGGCAGGAGGTGTTGAAGGCTTTTCACTTCATGCAATGTGTCAAAACAATCTAATGTGGAGTTTCTAATGATGCATTTATAGTGGAAGTGTATGGTGAACGTTTGAAAGCTGAAATCTTTTGTTCTAGATGGATGAAGATGTGATAATGTAATAATACATAAGTGCATACACCCTAAACAACATGTGTGTTTTTTTCATCAAATGAGGAAAAATCATTTCTGTTCAATTCTAAAACATGCCCAAGGTTCAAGTTTTGCAACGGCATCTTTATCATTCCTTCAGTAACCAATTTTTGTTCGTGTGGTTTATTATATGAACCATCAAACGACATAATCTTGACCAATTTCTCTTTCTGTGGCAGATGTGGACGAGTGTTCGAGAGAGAATGGAGGCTGTCAGCACGAGTGTGTGAACACGTTTGGGAGCTACAGCTGTCAATGTCGCAGCGGCTTTGTGCTGCACAGCAATAATCACGACTGCAAAGAAGGTCCATCATTTTCCCTTATATCAATGAAAATCATTTCTTCCCCCAAAAAACATATTCAATCTCATGTCGTTCAAAACCTGTTCATGACTCTTTCTTCAGTGAAACACACATGAAGATATTTTGAGAAATTAGTGGTTTTGTCGTACAACGGAAGTCAAATGTGGCCAGTGTTGTTTGATCTACAATGCTCTTCGAAATATCTTCTTTCGTGTTCTGCACAAGAGAGAAAGTCATACAAGTGTGGATAGACACGAGGGTGAAGAAATGCCTAAATCATTTTTCGTGTGAACTACTCATTGTAAGGCAAAGAATGACTGATGTGGAAAAACAATGTAGAAATGTCAGAGTATAATTGGCAATGAAAAAACTGAAAAAAGCTCACAGCATGTGTTCTTCATCTTGGCCATTTAATAAGCAGCAGTGCCCAACAGAATGTAGAACGTAAGCCTAAATGAAAGAGTTCTTCACAGTAATATATACACCTCACGTTGAGAAAGTTTTGGATTTAAGTCACACAATCGCCTTTATATGAACTTTTTTAACAGGAAAAGTATTTACTGGACATGAAATATTTCATCTCACAGATAACAGGGTTCCAACGCGTTTTGGAAAAGTATGGGTTGTTTATGGATTATTTGATTGTTTTGCAGGTCTGGATTAGTATGGAAAAAAGAAAATGGAGTATGGAGAAAGTGATGAGTTTCCAGACTCTTGCCCTATTTGGTTTTCTTAAATATAAAATTACGAATTTCTGATATTAAATGTGTGTTTATGAAGTTCAGAGCATGCTTTGAGCCAAAAGATCCGCCCTCTATTGTATTTCAATCTGGTTAATATTTATATAAAAATATCAATCGACCATGTGTTTACTCATTGATAAACACAAGACAGACATGGTTTTTGCTATTGTTATTTAATGTACGCTCCAATTGTTCTAAAATCCACATATGTAGCTCAAAAAAAACTTTTTTGCTTGAGCCAAACTATATCTAAAATCCTGCGTACGGCCCATGAACGTTGTCAAACTTTAAAAGAAGCCAAGTTTATGGATTTTAGTTCTCTTTTCATTGTCATTAATGAATTATATTTCACGAGTCCTACGGTTGCTGTGGGTTAAAGGTTTACAGTTATTTCATTTGACAAATTATTGCACTAAATTCCAATAAAATGTGCAATGAACATGTCTTGGTTTGGTGTTAATTCATTTGTGTGAGGTAGAGCTACAACAGTCCACTGATTATTTTGCAAAATATTATAATAATATACATGCCAGCGATTCGATTTTAAAAACCTGAACAAATCTTCAGGGAAGTCTGAATGGAATTTCAAAATGAAAAACGTGTAGGATCACTGAGATAATCGGTTCTGGGTTTGTGCTTTCAGTGGGCTGTGACCAGGTCATCACCAGCGTCTCCGGTGTCATCACCAGTCCAAACTGGCCTGATAAATACCCCAGCAAGAAAACCTGCACCTGGACCCTGTCCACCACACCGGGCCACCGCATTAAACTCGTACTGATATCATTCACCATGACAACATTAGTCTTTAAAGTTAAAGGATCGTAACAAAAGGTTGTTGGTTCAAACCTAGGGACAATCCTTTAACTGTAGTAACTATTAACATGACGTCATTTCCTAGAGATTCCTCAGGTGTGTTTAATACAAAAAATGGTGTTCTCTCTCTTAGGCATTTGTTGAGATTGCCATGGAAGCACACGAGGAGTGTGCCTACGACCATTTGGAGATACATGACGGTCTAAACGGCAAGGCGCCCAGTCTGGGACGCTTTTGTGGCAGTAAGAAGCCGTTACCGGTGGTTTCCAGTGGCGACAGTATGTTCCTGCGCTTCTCTTCGGACAGCTCGGTACAGAAGAGAGGCTTTAAGGCGTCTCATTCTGCAGGTATTACTTCAGGTGTACAGTCTGATCTCAGGTTGTTTATATTATAACGTGACTCTGATCGATGCTAATCATTTCTCTGTATGTGCTCTCAGAGTGTGGTGGGAGTTTAAAGGCGGAGATAAAGACCAAGGATCTCTATTCCCACGCCGCGTTCGGTGACAACAACTATCCCGGAGCGTCCGACTGCCAATGGGTGGTTTCTGCGGAGAAGGGCTACGGAGTGGAGCTGGTCTTCCAGACCTTTGAAATAGAGGAAGAAGCCGACTGCGGTTACGACTACGTTGAGTTGTTCGACGGGTCGGATGTCAAAGCGCCCATGCTGGGACGCTACTGTGGTTCTGGGGTAACGCCAAATATTACATGACAATTCAGAGTACTTCATAGGCTTATGTTTGATTCTTCACATAAAGGTTTGATTATATTAATCACTGGAATGACATACGGGTGAATAAATCATTCATTTTTGAGTGAACTAGCCATATAATATACCTATTGGCCAATCAGCATTCACGACAAGACCTGTTTGTTTTGTAAGCACAGTAAATGCATTCTATTGAATTCAAATGCTTCAATCCTTTCGTTCTTGTGTATCTGCTTTAGCCACCAGAGGAGGTCCATTCAGCCGGCGATGCCATCGTCATCAAATTTCATTCGGACGACACCATCAACAAGAAAGGTTTTCATGTTCGGCTCACAAGCACCAAGTTTCAGGACACCCTGCACACCAGTAAATAAGTTTTACACAACAGAAGTGATGCCACTTTTGATCACTCTTACACAAAAAGAAATTCAAACAGAATGCCTGATCTCGACACATCGACCCACAATATCCACTGGAAACTTTCAAACTGGAACATTAGACTGGAGTGCTTTTCATCTTCAGGAAAGTGTCGTTGATGGATGTCTGCTTCCATTCCCTCCCATCTAAGACGATTGTTTTATTTTAAAATTAAATTCTTATGTTTTTATTACCACACATATAGGTTGCTGTTGAGTTTAGCAGTGTATATAATATCATTCAGTGATAATGACTATATATATTTTGTAAAAAGCACTTCTGGTGCTGTTTCTGACACAAGAGTTGTATATGATCGTTCAGACTGCACTGATTTAAATTATGATCTTGCCCATCTCAAATGATCAGCTAGAGAACAAACATGTTAATGAAACAATAAACACGGTTTGAGAGGAAACGGTTTATTTTTATGTGTGTTTTTACATACTATAGAATGGTCTGTATGTAACATATGTCAGTTTAGGAAAGGGTGACATGATCTGAAACAACCTTATCCTTAGTGCTGTGTGCATTGAGCCCAGGATCTTTTATTTCTTATTAATCATAACTGATTGAGTCATTCATTGTGATGGTGAATTGTACTCGACTTGATGACTCACACACCATGTCAACTCCACATCCTCCATTCAATTAAAAGGTTTTTTAGCTCAATGATTTAATTCTGCACCTCGAGAGTACAACGCAATGGCGCCTCCTTGTGGTCAATGCTGGCACTTTCACTAAGAAACAATGAGATGATTTTTAAATCAAAAATGTTCATGATTTATTCACCCGTGTCATGAAACACATGTATCTGACTCTTTCTTTATATGGAACACAAAAGAAGATATTTTGAAAAAAGGGTCACTCCGGTTTTGTGTCTGCGACGGAAGCCTGTGGGTTTGTTCGCCAACATTTTTGCTAAATATTTTTTGTATGTTCTGCAGAAGAACTTCATGAAGATTTGTGGGTGAATAAACACATTTTATTTTTGGGAGAACGACACCTTTGAATGAGGTGGGAAAGATAAGAGATAAATATTGAAATGAATGAGTAACGAAGCTTCACTCTTTTTGTTCATTTTTTAATTTCACACGTCTATATAATATGACATAAAACCGTGAAGGCCGTAGAATATTGAAGGGCCCATTCTGGAAAAACGTGTGCGTAGCATATTTAAACATAATACTTTTCTGTCCTTTAATTCAGCTTTTATCAACTTTCCTTTGTGTATGAACCTTTTTTAAAGCTGCTGTAAGCAATTAAAAAAAATCCTAAATTCTCAAACCTGTTTTCATTCGTAAAATTCCGCTTAAATCCCGTGCCGTTAGCAGGACGCCGCTTCCTGTTTTCTGATTGGCTAACGCCTGCAGGTCGATAAAATTCTTTTTTACTTGACTAAATAGGCCACGCCCCTGCACATTTTAATCATATGGAATATGGACATTTCAGACTTATTCAAGTATTTACAGCAGCTTTGATGAAAAACATTGTCATAAACTTACTAAACGACACTCCATCAGCATTATCGAGTGCATGACAATGCTTTTCAAAAAGAGTTTCTAAAACTGCTCAACTTCACTTATCGTGTCTAACTAGGTCCAGCCCAGAATATACGATTATACACGGTGAATATAAACACCTCGAGTCAGATTTTAGGTAGGAACACTTTAAGCGGCTCATTTTCGTGCACTTTGTCCAGAAAGCCCAGGTTAAAGTACGGGTAGAGGGTCTCGGTGAAGGGGTCTTTAAAGGTGTAGAGATGCGTCATGCTCTCAGCATTATAGAAGGACACCAGTCCTCTCTTGTAATCCAGATAGACGCCGATCCTCGCCAGCGGCTCCTCCAGCGCCAGTACAGTCGGAGGAGATGTTCCCGCCATGTACTGAACTCCGTACGACAGCGAGAGCGTCCAGAAGCCGTTGGCGGGCATCGTGTTGATGACGCCTTTCCTCGAGACGGATTCACGAGCGACTCCCACCGTCCACACGGTGCTGCTGTACACTTCCACTTCCCAGTAATGTCGACCTTTCGTGAAGCCCTGACTGCCCAGCAGAGACAGAGCGGCGTTGAATCGCTGCGGGTTGTCCTGCACGGCGTTGTTAAAGGTCTGATAGCGCACGCACGTGAGCGATGACGTAAGGCTCAGCCAGGGATTGGCCGTTTTGGAGTTGAACGTTATGACTGAGGGAACTAGCAGGAGAAAGAAGGTAAAGTTAGTAAATGCGTTATGGAGAGGTTTGATTTTTGTGTTTACTTTACTGTCTTAGCTCGACTTACACAATAACATGTAAGTCGCTTTGGATAAAAGGCAAAAATGTTACGTCAATCATTTCTTATATAAAAATAATGTGGCGTTTCCTGTAGTACGCTGTATTACAAATCCTCAAACCCGGAAATAAACTTGAAGTCGGACATGGGGTGGTCACGGATAAAGTTGAATTTGGGGCAGAACGATCGACGATCAGCTCCGGCCTCTGCGTCATTTGACGTCACGTCCAGTGTGCTTCCAGTAAGATTAGCGCGAATCTACCTTATGATAAGTAAAATAAACTTTAAAGTCTCAGTGAAGATCGTTTTCCTTCCGTATTTTGACAAGTTTCCGGGTGAAACGAGTAAAATACTGGGCGTGGCTTTCGTCTTTCTTTGCGATTTGATTGGATGTATATAACAGCCATCGCGTTTTGAAATGGAACTCGCACCAGACTGACTGTTGAAGGGGAGGGGTGAACGGATGCTCCGCCCAAGCCGTCTAACATACGTCATTTGTGATGGATAGTCATTAAAGGACGGAAGTGCATTTTCAGATTTAAACTATTTTAAAAAGAGATTGACCCGAATTGATAAACTATTTGAAATAAAGTCTGCAGTATTTCATGAATAAATAGGCATTGTCATTTTTAGTTTCACTGGGACTTTAAAGTAATTTTTACTTTAAATACTTGTCAAAATATATATATACTTCCAATACTTATAATACTTAGATGATACGGCTTTGTCTGGAATGCACCATTAATACTACAGAACCAAGCATGCGTTACCTCACTATAGGAAGTATACTACAGTTATTCTACAGTATTTCTCATGCGGGTGATTATTAGTTTTTTGTTTTAGCTGTTGTTGTTGTTTTAGGACCACTCGTCTCATGTGATAGTCAGAATGAGACGGTTCTCGCACCTGGATAGAGGCTTCCCTTCAGAGACTTCCAAACTCTGTATTGCAGTGGCCCTGCGAAGCGGCCCTCACACAGGCTGGGCGGTGTCAGTGTCGGCTTCTCAAACTTCCGTGGCTGTCTGCTTAAAACAACAAGAAGCCAGACACGAAAACATTCATGCGCTTGCTCCTTAAGAAATGCAGACTGACAGATCCAGAGTAATCGCTCACCTTTGCAGCAGGCCCTTTATACTCTGCGAGGAAAGAAACAACAAAAAGCAGATTGATGAAGTTGGAGAAGCTTTCCGGATGAGGTCAGTGTTTGAAACTAAGCTACGCCTCCCCCTTTCATCCCCGACTGTGGAAAATCCCCTCGTCGTGCACTAATGGCGTTATCTTCCTATTGCACGGATGACATCATTATTGCATCCTGTGTCGACCCGTGTGATTGCTCGCAGAGATTTGGATTTACCACTCAACCTTGTTTTTGTAAGATCATTTTAAGAAAGTCAAACGTTGATGAACAGATGATGCGTGTGTATGCTGTATGTGCTCACCCTGAGCAGCGTGTACGGGTCCTGTTCACTGAGTTTGTCCTCGATGTCATTTATAGCTCTGCGCAGGCGAGAGATCTCCACGCTGAGCAGGGCCTTGTGCTCGTCTAGTCTTATCAGCTCTCTGCGCTCCTCCGTCTTCAGCTTCACCTGCAGTAGCTTCTCCTCCTGGTACAGGACCTGATGGAGCTCACTAAACTGCGCCTCGATTCTCTGCTTCAGATCTGCCGTGTGGTCCTGGATTCAAAGGAGCAGATTGTGTGCAGCAGATCATTTTCTATTATATTGACTTTGTAATGTCACCAAAGCTCAATTGGTCAAGCATTGTGTTGTTTTGATTTGCAATGTGACCTACGCACCGATGAAATGCGGGGGGCGTGGCCTATGTAAATAGCTTTTTGCTGTTGGTTAATATTCAATAGATTATAATCTAATCGATATCCTCTTCCGTCAGCACCTGACCGATTAGTTCTGACTTCTATCTCTTTTTTACTATTTCTTTCCTTAAAGAAAAATGTAGCTCTCTATACTGTGGTAGGCTGTATAAGATAAGTTTTACTGTGCTTATGATTTTTCTTGTCCTATGTTGTGCCAAGTGCTTCCATTGTTTACCTCATTTGTAAGTGGCTTTGGCTGAAAGCGTCTGCTAAATGACTAAATGTGAATGGATAGTTCACCCAAAAATGTCAATTCTTTCATCATTTATTCACACTCAAGTCATTCCAAACCTGCATGACTTCCGTTCTTGTGCAAAACATGGACAAAGATATTTCACAGAATGTCGGCAACCAGACAACACTGGCCCCCATTGACTTCCATATAAACACAAAACCACTGAGACATTTCTCAAAATACCTCAAAAATCCAACTGGCAAAATGTTCTCCCTACAAAGATAAATAAGTAACCTGAACATAGAATTTTAAGTTAAAGGAGTCAAATGATTGTTTAGTATATACTGAAGGAACAGTAAAGATTATACAAAGATTATTTTGTTGAATGGATTTAGATTCTCAAGTTTTGGGCCAAAACAGGTCAGAAAGTTTGCCCAATATACATAACAGTGTAATCTGAACAAGCAAGAGTTTGAGTTCCCAAGATGCAATGCTTAATGTTTAATTCTGTGTTTCTTATTTGTTTTTCTTTTAAAGATTAGTGTTTTAGTTCCTGCTGGCTTTAAAATCAGTTGAGATTTGTCTGTTCAATCTTGAGGTGATTGTGTGTGAGCATCGACAAGTCCTGTATTTATACACTCAACACAAACTGTTTAAACAGATGTTTGGTCAAGTTTGAAGCAGACAACATTTACAATTGTAGTAAAAGACAAACACATTTGTTTATTTATTATAAAATCTCTATTTATTTAGAGCCAACAATTTTTTTTATTATTTGTTAGTACATGAATATTTGTGTTTTGGCAACTTGTTTTTACTAACAAAATATTTTGAGTTGCATGGATTTCAGACCAAATTTCTTGAGAAAACTCAGGAATTTGCTGGTGATCGGTTGCCTTGTTATTTAAAGTTTTGCCAACTTTTTTTTTTTTCAGTGCAGAAGAAAGAGTCACACTCAGGAATTGCAAAAGGATGCATAAACAACAGTTTTCGTTTTCATACCTTTAGTTTCTTCACCTCTTCCTCCGTTTCTCTTTCGCACTCCAGAGCAGTGTTGAGCTCCACTTGAAGAGCACTCGCAGAAGCACTGAGAGAAGCCTGTTGAACGCAAAGACAGTGACGCAAAGAGCTGAAGAACGTTCTGTTGCAATTGTCAACGGTCTTACCCGATATCTCTGCTGCGCCTCATCCACACACACCAGCGTGTGAGATCTGTGGTCCTGTGAGATCCCGCACACCAGACACACCAGCTCCTGGTCTTCCTCGCAGTACAGTTTCAGCTCTTCTCTGTGTCGGCCGCAGAGCGGGTTAGGGGGCACGGTCTCGATTGCTCCACCGGCCAGCCGACCTCCGTTCTCCTCTATCCCCTGGCAGTAGCTCTCCACGATATTGGCCACAATACGATTGGGTCGGTAGCTCTGTCCGGGAAAGACTTTCCGGCATTGTGGACAGGAACCAGATCCGCACTGCGCTTTGCTCCGAGGGCCACTCCAGTAACTGGAAATGCAGGCCTCGCAGAAGGTATGATCACAGGGCAAGGAAACGGGACGTTTGAAGAGATCCAGACAGATGGAACAGGTGAGGTCCCTGCTTAGACGCTGCGCTGAGCTCTTGGACACCCGAGGGCGGATTTGCTTGTCCATCTTGTCCGGCGTCGGAAGAGTGTTGGACATGTCTTCTGTTCCGATGCACTTCTTTTGCTGTTCCTCTGTTCTCGTCGTCTCGTTCCTCTGTTTCTCTCCGGCCCTTTCCTGTTGACTCTGGGAATGAATAGGGGAGCCGAGGGGGCGGCTCTTGTCTCTGGCACGATCCTGCAGAGAGTTGGCTGGAGTTGCACGGCCCCCTGCTCTCCTTCAGCTTGACGTCAGACCCACAGACAGAAAACGGAGAATCTGGAGGTCTCAGTTTTTGTTTAGAGAACGTTATTGCACACGTGTCCAAAAGACGATGAATGCCATTCGTGTGACTCTGAGTGCAAAAACTTTGTGAGCAGAACCACATGTGCCCTACTTTCATTTGTTTTTTCTTTTCAAACTTAAATAAAATGTGTAAAGTTGTGTTACTAGTCTACATGCTATATAGTCTTATAGTTATTCCTGGTGCGTTGTTTTATATATATTACAGTTTTAATAAGGTATGATGAGAATAAACAGACAGTTGTGTTTAAGAAAATTCCAACCCAACTACATTGTACCTTAACAATATTACACATGTTTGGTTGCCGAAGTGCTCAACGAAGTGACTTGTGCCTTTCGCTATACGGGCAAACGGAACCATAACTAAGTTCTTTTTGCATATAAAACTAGTTTGAAACAGTTCATGTTTTAATGGTCTGCTGCTGAGGCAGATGTTTATCATGTTGAAAGTCACGTTAGGCGTGCACACGCCCTGCAGCGCCGCTGAGAGTAAAGCTGCTGTTATCTCAAGGGATACAGGCAGAAAAGAAAGAGATGGAGTTTGACTCCCTCCTACACACACTCTCCAGGATCACTCGGCCTACGCTTCCTTCCTGTTCCCTCGTATTGTTCAGTTCAGTGTTTATTTATAAAACAACACAAAGTGCTGTAGAACAACATAATTAAAAAAGGAAGAAATAAATAAGAAATTAGCACCAAAACAGCAGTACTATAAAAGAGATGATAAACCCAGATAAAAGATAATGAATTTTCAATTTTGCTTTAAACACAGCAAGGGATGATGTCATTCGGAGCTCTACCAGAAGGTTGTTCCAGAGTCTGGCGCCCACAATAGTAAAACCTCGATGTTTTAATCTGACCCTAGGAAATCGGAGATGACAACGGTCACCCGACCTAAGGAGACACAGTTTCCACAACAGACTGAAAACCTCCGATTTGATAAACAATTTAAACATAGTTCCCCAAAAACCTACAAGATTTTTCAAACGAGAATTTTATGATTGACCATATCAAATGCTGAGCTAAGATCTAAGAGGATCAAGGCATCATTTCCCTGCAAAATATCACTAGTGACTTTCAAGAGTGCCGATTCCATTCTGTGTAATGTTCTGAAACCCGACTGGAAACTTTGGAAAAATGATTTAAACTAAGATAATAGTGCAACTGACAAAGAACAGCTTTTTCCAACATTTTCAATAGAAAGGGAAGATTGGAAATAGGTCTCAAATTTTCTAAAAACCGACACATCAAGGTTTTGTTTTTTCAACCGCGGTGTGTAACAAAGGCATGTTTCAAGCGATCAGGGACAGAGTTATCAACAAACATAGATCCGGTCCTATGATGTCAACCATTTGTTTGTATTGCTCAATTTCATATATTCTGCCCCCATCCACATTCCCAGAATGAAAGACTAAGAACGTCTCAAATTTGACCGATGACGTGTTTGAATAAACACAGAACGTTTTGGAGCGTCTCTCGTGGCACACACAGAGCTTTGAGAGAAAACACCTCTGAAATGTATTCAGGTCAAGTCCGCGCTCCGCTGTGGCGGTGTTAACTCAGGAAACTTGGCAATCACATTGGGGGCTTTTAAATCTGAGACTCTTTCACTTGTTTACTAGCAGATGGAAATTCCCTGGTCCTGATGGGTGGAACTGGAGTTTTGGGGCCGAAGTGGGAACACCGAGAGCCGCATTAGCATTCAGATATAGACGTGAGTCCTGCGGTGGAGAAAGACGCCTCAAATGCCACAACTGTGGAGTGGACTCCTGCTTATTCTGATTGGTACAAGAGCTGTCAATCAACAGCATGCGACCTAACACCCCTCAACACACAAACACATGCATGGTTTCACTTCATCACTCATCATTCCATTCTACAGACATCAATGCTCTATTATTTTGACTTCATCTGTTACATCCTCCCATTCATTTCTGCTTATACAGTATACGGTCTAAAAATGTAAGACGTTTTTCTTTTAAATAAGTTTAAATTTAATCAAAATAATGTTTGTTTCTAGGATTCTAATCAAAGCTGCTTTCAAGAAGCTTCATATCGAACTGGAACGTAAGAACAATGTCTCCAAAAACTTTTGTAAACTTATTTCCAATTCTTGAATAGTTACTACAGATGCGATTTTAATGACACAAGACTGAACTACTTATGTATAAGAATGAACACGCATTTGTCCAACAAATGGACTGTTTGAATTGTAATTTTTTTTTTTATATATTATTTGTCAACTACCCCAAACAATCTGCTTTAGAAACTTGGGCCATGATTTCATTGACTTCTTAAATTCTTAAATGACTTCTTAAAAGGTTAATATGTGCCACAAGTTGTTACCCCAATTAGATAAATGAAATTGAAAAATTTTAACTTAATTGTTTACATGTGTTGGACACCAGTTAGAAAGAGTGTGTGTTTTATTTATATGTTATGCTCTACATATTTAAGCATACTTTAAGAAATGTCAATAAGAAAAGTGAATAACTGTAATATTTCAATGTTACTTTAATATTATTCCTTTTCTTTGCTGCTTCTCATACTTTAAAGCACAGCGGTGAGTTTGTAGGAAATGGCGCCATCTGTCGGCCAAAGGCTGCAACTTCACAGTTCAGAGTATTAAGGAAAAGACGATGTAAAATGTTTGTAAAATGTTTGAATGGAGCCTCCAACACAGAACTCCTTGTGTGGACTGTAAGAATATGATCTTATACCATAATATACTGTTGCAAAAAGTTTTTTTTGCGCTATTTATAGATGAGAATTTGTATGTGTAAATAATATCATCAGTAATCATAAATAAAAGAACAACGCGCTGCATCTGAGAGTTTGTGTTTTCTTTGTGTAGTAAAAATATATTCACTTTTAAAATAATATTCAGATTCTTAATTCTTTCCTAAATGTTTTAACACAATCATAAGAAAGACTTTCAGTTGTCCAACATTTCGCATCAACCCTTTAAATATTCTTTGAAAACATACTTCTAACATTTAAAGAAGATGCTTTAAAAGCAAAAAGCTATAATAAATCCTACATAAAGATAGTATCACACCAAAGTACCGCGAGAGCAACTCTTGAGCGATGCTTTCGAACCTCTCTCGCGGTATCTTGATGTCACACACTGATCAATCTGCGCACCGCCTCCCGAATCTCACAGTTCCGCCTTTATGGGCGGCGTCAACGATTGAGAGGAAGTGACGTAGGAAACAGCGGTCCAGTTTATGAAAGTACCCGCAAAAGAGCGCGCACTTGCATTTCGAGCCTCGAACCGGGACGACGAGCAGTTCAAACGTCCGCGTTTCTTTAGGGTCTAAGTGCGTCGATTAAAGCGCTGTTTGCTAAACTTGGATCCGCGCAAGCGATTCAAAGCGTTAAACTAGGCCGCGCTCGTGTCGTAACTGGAGTCTTCAACTTAACTTTGTATCCCTATAAGAAGCGCAATGTTTGAGGCACGTCTCGTTCAGGGATCCATCCTAAAGAAGGTTCTCGAGGCTCTGAAGGACCTCATCACAGAGGCCTGCTGGGACGTGAGCTCGTCGGGCATCTCTCTGCAGAGCATGGACTC
The DNA here is from genome assembly GCA_029783895.1 of Triplophysa bombifrons. Lineage (NCBI taxonomy): Eukaryota > Metazoa > Chordata > Actinopteri > Cypriniformes > Nemacheilidae > Triplophysa > Triplophysa bombifrons. Next base: position 18,267,355 of record CM056471.1, read on the forward strand.
ATCTCACGTGTCTCTGGTGCAGCTCACGCTCCGGAGCGATGGGTTCGACTCTTACCGCTGCGACAGAAACCTCGCCATGGGTGTCAACTTGAGCAGGTAAACCACCAAAAAGTTGTTCGTTGGTTTTAAACTCGTTTGTAGGCATTGCGGTCTCTATCAGACTCGTAGTTGCTTTGAGGACTAACGGGGAACGTGCCTGCGCATGCCCGCGCGTCCTAGATAAAGTTAGCGTAAGTTTGATCGTTATTGTATAAATTATTTATATTTATTGGCGTGTTAGCATGTGTACTACAATAGTTTAATCACTAATGTCACGTCGTACTATGGCATCGTTCAGATTTGTCTCTGGTATTTGGCGCGCAAAGTGGTCCTGTGTTCTTCCCGCACTGCTGCCAGTGACGTCATTTACGCGCGATGAAGATGGCGGGAAAGAGCCGGCGCGCTTCATCACACCGTGACACAAAGAAAGCTTTGCTGAAAGAATAATAAAAGTCTTCCTGTTTATAGAGAGCCATTTCTTAAATTATTAATGACGCTTGCATGGGCAGATGTTTCGGTTGTTATACATACATGCATGTGTATTATATGCAACATAACGCACTGTGTTGTTGTTCTGATGACGTAGTTTTTGTTTTCTAGCATGTCAAAGATTCTGAAGTGTGCTGGAAATGAAGATATCATCACGCTCCGAGCTGAAGACAATGCAGATTCTCTGGCACTGGTCTTTGAGACTCTCAGTGAGTTACATCTTCTACCCGCACTATACACCAATGCTTCCATTAATGCAAAACTGTTCAAACTTGTGATTGTTTTTGTCATTAACCCTTTTTCAGATCAAGAGAAAGTGTCAGATTATGAGATGAAGTTGATGGACTTGGATGTGGAGCAGCTTGGGATTCCGGTGAGACCTTTGTTCGTTACATCCGTGTGTTCTTTTCAATGTAAACACGCATGTTTAAATGAACATGTTCTATTCTGTCCCGTCTCAGGAGCAGGAATACAGCTGCGTGGTAAAGATGCCCTCTGGGGAGTTTGCCAGAATCTGCAGAGATCTGTCACAGATCGGCGACGCGGTCATGATCTCCTGCGCCAAGGACGGCGTGAAGTTCTCTGCCAGCGGAGAGCTGGGCACGGGCAACGTCAAGCTTTCACAGACCAGCAACGTCGACAAGGAGGATGAAGCGGTACGGATTATTAGCTGCTTCGACAGAACTGAATGGGACCAAATGTGCACGAGACGACTAACAGGCACTTGTGTGTTTGCTTACAGGTGACGATTGAGATGAACGAACCAGTGCAGCTCATTTTTGCCCTGAACTACCTGAACTTCTTCACCAAAGCCACGCCCCTGTCCAAGACGGTCACGCTGAGCATGTCCGCAGACATCCCACTCGGTATGAACAAATTGACTTGAGCTTTCCTGTCTTTATTGTCTTCATACTTGTACTTAAAATAACTTTTTTTTCCAAACAGTGGTTGAATACAAAATTGCAGACATGGGACACGTCAAATACTACCTGGCCCCCAAGATTGATGAAGAGTCCTCATAAACAGACATCATCAGGGTTTTCTTGCGCGCACCAGAAAAGATTTGGAAAGATGTTTTGGGAAAATGCATTTTACTCCTCAGTGTGTGCCGAGGTTTCCATACCAATGGATTTCTGTGTCCATCTGAGCCATGGTGCACGATTGGCCGAAAGCATTGGTGCACTTATGGTAGTTTGCTCGTCAGCTTTACCAGTCACCGTGGGGTGAATCTGCACTGCTCATAGAAGCATGTACAGACGTTACTTTGGTTTGCTCCCGTTTCTTTGTACCCCTCTCCCTCTTGACTCAGCTGCTCATTCCTGCCTGTAGATAATTGTCTGTAAATATCTTAATTGGACACAGTTCATCTGCTACCATTAATAAATCTTTTTTGTAATGTTTGTGTCTGAGATCATTTGCTTTTTGATGACTGGTATACAAAATATCCCTAATTTTTTTTCTAGGATTTAAAATATTTCATTTAATATGAGTTCGGAAACGTAAATGGTTTGAAACATTCCAAAGTTTGCCACTAGAGGCCACCAAAGGGCTACGTGTGACTCGTCAAACGAGGAAGTTAAATATTTTAATTTTCGAAGAACAAATCTATTCGAAATGTTTATTTTACATTAAAAGTAGAAGAGAAAATGCACCTGGAATGTGCAAGAGTTGGGATGTGTATGAGCCGCTTCCTAGTGTGATGGCTGTATACGTCACAAAGGCTGTCGTCAGCTAAAACATTGTAAAAGAACATTTATTTCTCAAGAGATGTGACTGGTGTATTTTAATTCGTACCTGGAAATATACCAGTTGAATATCTGAAATCTTAAGAATATCTGACCCCTTCACTTGTTTGGTGGATTGTGATTTTGGATTTTACCCCTTTTAATAAAGAAGCACTTTGGATCTGACCCTATCTTCCTGAACCTCGATTGTCAGTTTTCATCTGAACATCACATTCAGAAGCTCAGCTGAAATTCTGGTAATTCAATCGTATCACTCAGAGCAGGTCTTAAGTAAAACATTTAAAGAAGCGTCTATTATACGTTTAGTCAATATTTGGACCTTGGCAAAGTTCACAGTTCAAACTGTCAGTATTAAGGATTGACAACCACATTTATTTTTCTTCTCAAGTGAGGTCTGTAACCATAATGCTGGATGTACATATCAAGGACTGTGAATGTCAATAGAAAGTATTATGAAAGTTTTCAGCATTACTCAAAGTATCTTCTGTTCTGTAGAAGAAATAAAGTCATACAGGTTTGAAATGACAAGACTGGTAAAATGATGACAGAATATAATTTTTGGGCGACTTTCATTTAACTGCAATAATCAAGTGAGATTGCGATATTTAGATATTTTTATTTAGACAGTCAGGTCTTTTGTACAATCAAGGTGTTTGTGTTGTGCATTATATTCTTAAATTCATTGCAACATTATCATCATTACCTGCAAATACACATCTATATATGAAATAAGAAAAGGATGTCATGATGAGACATCTTTGCTAGAGAGAGATCCAAACAAGATTTTTTGTCTTATTTACAAAATTCTGCAATCTTTGCCATCGGTTCTTTTTGGTTTCTTATGATGAGAGGATTTCTCTACAGGCATATTTCTGTCAGTCTTTTTATTAGAAATGACGTCCATGAGCTCCTTCACCTGATGACTGCTTTTCTTGTTGTTGTTAAATGCACAACATCTTGAGTGACAGGTTTGAATCAGCTTCTGAAGTTCTTCATCAGTTTCATTGATGTAATCATTCAAAGTCTTGCTTTTCAGTTTCTCTTTATTGGTGAAGAGAATCACAGTTTTTGTGGTCATGTCCTCACCAAACTCTTTCTTCAAGCGTGGCAGAACCTCTCTCTCTCCATCTGTGAAACGGCCGAGCTCCATCACCAGTAAATACACAACAGGCCCGTCCTGAATGAGATCTTTACATGATCTCAGCTGTTCCTGTTGGTTTTTAAGATCTTCACTAAAGAAATCTGGGGTGTCCACGACTCTGATCTTTTCTCCACAGACTGTTACTTCTTCTTTCTGGCACACCTGTGTTACCGGCACAGAACTGGCGTGAGATTCAAAACGTCGCTCTCCCAGAATGGTGTTTCCTGTAGCACTCTTCCCACTTCCTGTCTGTCCCAGCAACACAATGGTCTTGATGGAGGAGGCACTCATGGGCTGATCCTCCTCATGAACTGTTCTTGGAAGCTCCTGATGAACTGATACGTCTGGTTGTTTTTGACCTAGATGATCAGAATTATTTTGACCCTAGAAATGTTAATGCTGTATGTTCTTAAAAAGTACTTGAGGAAGTTTTTACCTGACATGTGTGGTGTTGGTTCCTCACACATTGAACTATTTTCATTTGGCCTATTGAAGTTAACAGGTCGGCCTCTGAGACTGTCCTTGTTGGTTCTAATAGTAACATAAAATACATTATTCTTTATTGATGCTTTGTGAGTGATGTGTCCATACATATTAACATCATACCTGGTCATAACTACAGATCTCTTACCTTTCCCCAGCAGATTTTAGAGCCGTCTGCATGACTGTTGTGTATTTCATCAGTTCTTCAACCAGTTTGTTTTTTGTTTCGTCTTTGTTATAATAACACACTTTGTTTTCACACTTACTCAGAAGCTTTTCAGTGAAGTGCGACTTAGATTTGTCCAGTAAAGGTTTTTCACAGTCAACCAATAAAATGGTGTTTTCCCCTACATGCTCTCCAAAGCTCTTCAAATGTAGAAACATCTCGAACTCATGTTGAGACACATCATGTCCCTGCAGTATCAGGAGGAACACACGAGGACCCGTGTACGACGGCTTCATCTCTTCCATCATGTGTTCGTCTGGGTTCAGAGAGTCTGAAGTTTTGATAAGTAAGACATTCTGATCTTCTACTTTTCCTGTATTTGTCTCACACTCTTCTGACTTGAAATGCTTTTCCTCAAGAATGATGTTTCCTATCAGACACTTGTCTTTGTTGTTCTTTCCCAGCAACACCACTGTGATGTGTGCAGGTGACTGAGCTTTTTCACCTGAGAGAAATTAAATATATATAACATACAACCTCATTTATAAGCAAATGAGTTAAGATATTAATGGGACGGTTTACCCAAAAATTAAAATTCTGTCGTCATCTATCCAGCCTCATGTCATTTCATACCTGTATATATTACTTTATTCTGATGAACACAGATTAGAAAGAATGTCAGTAATTTCAATTCTGTGACATCATTCACTGCCCTAGTAGGAAAATTTAATTGTAGTCAAAGGTGCCCGAGAACTGTTTGTTTTCCTAAATTCTAAATATATCGATATGTGTTCAACAGAACAAAGACATTTATACAGGTTTGGATGACGAAAGATTTTAAATTTATGGTGAACTATCCCTTTAAGTATTATTTTTTGAAAAATGTATTAAGAATTTAATTTAGAGGGATATTTCACCCAAAACGAAGATCCTGCCGTCGTTTACTCTTGTCATTTCAAACCTGTAAGACTTTCAAACAAAATATTAAATATGCGATTAATCGCATCCATAATAAAAGTTTTTGTTTACACAATATAATGTATAGCTGTGTACTGTGCATAATAATTTTGTATTTATTAACACAAACACACACATGAAAATATTTAAGGAAAACTAAAAATCATTAAACATTTATATGTAATTTCAATTATTGGTAATTTTAAATAAATACATGTAAATATTTCCTAAATATGTATTTGTGTTTATGTGTTTATATTTATTTATTTATTAAATACAAAATTATTATGCACAGTACATAGACATGTATATTATGTAAAAACAAACTTTTATTCTGGATGCGATTAATCGCATCCTAATTGGCTGTCATAATAGTCTACATAATAGAGGGGAGACAAACTGTATCATATATACCATTGCTTTCATCTGTCTGCTTCATCTTCATTAGTCCAAGGTCATCAACGTCCTCGTACACGCTACAGGAATTAAATGACAGGTTTAGTTTTACAAAAGAGAAAACACTAGAGGTCAAAGTCTTGTGTTCGTCAATTTCACAACACAGTCAAACGTCTGCTGATATAAACTTGTGTATGTGTGTGTTTAACATGTCTTACTGCTCTTCAGATGCAGAGTTTGGTTCCATTTTATCCCACATCTCCATTAACTCTTTCACCAGCTCAGATTCTTTCATGTCTTGATTCTTCTTATAAACACAAATTCTCTTTCCGCACTCGTCCAGAACTTTTTTCAGTCTCTCATCCGCTCGCTCATATGGCTCTTCAGAACGTTCCTCTTCACCTCTGACCAGTACAACGATTGTATTGTCAACCATTTTCTCTCCAAATCTCACTTTCAGATAGTCGAGTGTCTTCATTTCTTCTTGTGAGATCTTGTTATCTTCTAGCACCAGGAGAAACACACGTGGCTCTGGATATGATGGGTTCAGCTCATCTGGTTTTGCAGGGATCGGCCAGCGGAGATTATCTGGAGTGTTGATAACACAGATCGACCGAACTTCTACTTGTTTTACCTTTTGGGGCTTTTCTCTTCCAGCACCAAACCAATCTTCTTGAAGAATTGCGTTGCCTATCATACATTTGTTCTTGTTCAATCCCAGCAAAACCAGACTGATGTCTTTATGAGGCTGCTGGACATTTGCATCCTCCCCTATACCAAAAATAGAAATAATTCACTTGTGATGCTAAGAGTTAGTTTAATAATTGTATTAAAGGCATGTTGGGTGATCCTGTCCAGAATTCTTTTTGTCATGTTGGTTGGAAATGTCTCTACATCCTGATAAGAATCCAAAAGTTTAGCGGTCAAATCATATTTTATACTTGTATATTGCCGGTGAAGGCTTAGAACCAAAAGACGTTGGCCCAATCAAAAGGTTCTGGCCGAACGCTGTGACTGGTCATGTGAACATTTTCAGCCAACATATTTTGAAAGTGAAA